>JAOTRQ010119214.1:0-31240 GCA_028565875.1 Hoplisoma paleatum | reverse complement strand
ATCAGGACTTCTTGCTGTAAGGGGACCGTGCTAACCACTCAGCCACCGTGCCGCCCTAAATAGGTAATTAAGTACTCCGTGACTTTAGACTAAACTCTGTACTTTACCCACTATGCAATATGATTGACGTTATCCACTTTCCTTTTGGTTTCCACTCACGAAACACAAACATCCAGACATGCTGGATTTTTATTTTGTATTTTATTATTTATTTTAAATAATGAAGAAATATTGTGCCATCAACCTCTGTTAATTCAAGTGTTTATTGATTAATCTATTAACTAAACATAAAATACTACAACTGTTTGTAACTTTCATTTTCTTGTTTCCTTTTAGGTGTGGACATTGTTTTGGACCCCTTGGGAGGCTCTGATACCCAAAAAGGCTACAACCTTTTAAAACCAATGGGCAAACTAATCAGTTACGGTAAGTTCATTGTATCTTAACTGTTAATTTTTTTTAAACTTTGTTTTTTAATTTTATGGGAGGTTTTATTAAATGAAAGAAAGGAGCAGAAGCTGTATTGGGCTATAAACTACTGCTCAGGTAACACAACACTCTTAATGTAACCTGTTACTGTGTTAAAGAATGAGGTGACATGTGCTTACAGCACTATTAATATTTGACCGGGCGTTAATAATTAAGAGAAGTGTTTCAAAACATTTGGCAACTTTGTTCTTTGTTTAAAGATCAAACACTGCTAGGAGGTTCATTTTAAGGATCTTTTTTGTATTGATGGCATTCATCCCCCAACAAGTGGTTTTTTTTGTCAGGTATTGGCTATCGAGTTAATTATTAACATCACACACTCAGCCACTCATGTGTGAAAGAAAGCCTGTTTAAATAATCTCAATTGGGTAGCTTGTGTATCCTAGACACACTCGATTATGCTCATTTTTTGAATATGTGGAATATCTCTCTATATTTGCGATATACTGTACCTCACAGCACTAATTTGTCCATCAGTTTCAGTCTTTCTAACTATTTCTAAAATGAATATAGGCTCAATATTACTTATTTAAGATCTCTGGTGAAGGTGTGAGACTTGCGCGGTCAAGTGTAGTAGAGGAAATCCTGTCACTTTTTACATGAAATATATAATAATTGCACCTTTTTATAGTTGATTTAATATTTAATGAAATGTACACTACATGCAAGAAGAGGTCTGTGTCGGTCTCCCGGTCTGGCTCGGTCTCCCGGTCTGGCTCTGTACCCTCCTCAAACACTCCAAACCAAAGCCGTATCTCAAATCACACACTTAAATAAGTGTACTGTGTTTTATCAGCTGAAGTTACGAGGTACATGCAGTGGGCATGGCTGTGAATGTTGCTGCCGGAACCACTGCGGGTCAGCATTCCACGTTTGCGGAGGGTTGACTGCCAAACTGAAAACAATCATTTATGTGTATTTGTCAAAAATGGAATTATTAATATTATTCTTATTTATTTCTGGCACAGACATTTATGTGTGTATAATTTTGAACCAGATCAACATGTCTTAATAACACGAGTTATTTGTGACTGTTGTCCATTTTGGGCAGTAAACATAATACCGTTGCTGCTATTTCTGGCAGTCTTGATTCATGTTGCATCGTTACATCTCTCGTTCTTACCAATTGAAAATTTGTTGCAGTATTAAACTCAGCCCAATAAATTGTGTCTACAGCAACCCCGTTGTGAAACGACTCATTATCTTGTCGGATTATTCCAGAGGAAATGTAGGACTCAGCTGATTGTGTAGGATAAAGATGCATGATGGACATGCGCTCGCCACACACAAGCACCTTGTTTCACCCACATAGTAAGAATCGTCATGTCGCTGACAAGTTTACTGAACAACACAGCGCTATTGTGTAGCTCTTCTCTGCTCATTTTCTGCCTCTTTTTCACACGCTCCCTCCTTCTTAGGCTTATCAGCATCATTGCAACGAAGCTGAACAATGAGCCCTCTGTCTGCCCCAGATGACCGTGTCCGGACCATGTCCGAATGTAGCAGACTGAGTCAGGTCCAACACACAGCCAGTCTGACTCAGTCCTCGATTTCTGCGCGTGCATGCGTGCGTGTGTGCGTATGCGTGCGTGTGTGTGTGTGTGTAGGGAGGGGAAAATTTCTCACACAAGTTCTAAGACATAGGACACTAAATAGTGCCAACTAGTTTCCACTTGAAACTCAACAACTATCATTGAAGGATATCTAGCATGCTAAATATCACAGTCATCTTCACAGTCACAAGACGCTCAATCGTTACATGAGGAAATGTTTTCTCCCACAAAAAAGCATGGCTTTTTTGTTTTCACAGTTGTTGTGTTTTTGCTGTTGTTGTGAACATGTTTGGTTCAGACTGATCAGTGAAATAAAATCACTTTCTTGTAGTCCCGCTATTTGCAATGGCATGATGCTATTGACAATGTTTAGTAGCAAAATCTTTGCTCTCAAACTTGCAGCAAGGCACATGCTGCTCATGTTAGCATCGTAGCAAATCAATTCGGGTTTAATCAACCTTATTAGGCCGATCACTTGATCATTAGTTAGACAGCAGCTATCTCACCAATAATAAAAAAAGCCATTAGTAATGCCATTATTACCGTGACTGATTAGGATGCCACTTGTAAATCAGTGTGGGACAAGGTTGTCACCTTTTTGGCGGGCTGTAGGGAAAGAAAACTAGGCAAAATGTAAAAAAGTAATGCGTAGGTCTGATTTGTGAAATGTTGTGGCAATGCAAAGAAAAAATGTGATATTTAACAATGCAGAAATGGCTGAGACAGTGGCTTATCAGTCAGACGGAAATTCATAACACACAAGCATCTCTTTCATGCAAGTTTCGAGCGCACACTCCCAATTCAGAAAGGAGAATTTGTTTAGTAATGCGCTTCCCTACAAAACAGACGCACACACACGAAGCACGAACACTGGCCTCATTCATTGGCTTAATCTATTTTCAATATTGGCTGCACAAGCAATAGATTTGTGACTGGTGTATTTTAGATGGACTATTTTATATTTGCTGCTTCAGGTGTTGATGATTTGAACCAATTTGAAACATGTAAATAAGTTTCTGGTTTTTTTTTTTTTAAAACGTTTTTAGATTGACGTTTATAAAAGTTTTTCTTGTACGCTGGCAGAATTATATGTCGCCAGTTCTAGTGTCTGTTCTCTTGTCGATTGTAATGTAAAAATTCTGCCCAGAAAGCAGCTTGATTGGCTGTAAGTGACTCGCTAAGCTACTGGTTGTCTGTCGCAGGTGTTTAGAGCCATTCTAATTTCAGCGCATTACCACAGCTACTCGAGGATACATGTGGACTGACCCATAGAGCAAACACGGCCAACAAGGTGGTCCCACAATTGTTCCGTTAGGTTCAAGTATGATAAATTAGGAGGCCAGGGTAGTACTTGGAACTCCTGAGCGTGCTCTACTAACCAATGTCTGACCTTTAGAGACTCATTGTTTTGCTGACTGATTTTATCCAGCCCAGGGAAGATGACCAGTATGTATGGGTGTACATGATTTTTTTTCTTCTTCTTTTTTCTCATTACCATATCATTGGAATTCCCCAGTTTAAATAATGCAAGTCCGGTCCTCACAGTCTCGTACTCGGTCATGTCCTGCTGCCAAGGCTAGGCGGGAGGGACGCCGTTCCGGTCGCCTCTATCGATCAAAGTGTCAAATAGTGCTGCCCATTATGCATTATCAGCGGTGGGTCAGAAATGCACAGGGGTGAGAGTCATCAGTCATGAAAGAAGCATGTGGTGGTCCTCACGCTGTCGGTTCGAATGCTATTGTGTAGCGCGGGTGAGCGGTTGATTTTACGAGCGATCTACCATAGCTGTCGAGTTTATATATGAATAAACCAAATTCTGGAAAAGTACGTCAACCGCAAATTATCGATCCAAATAGCATACAAAAGCCCTTCGATTCAATGCCATAAAGATTTAGATTGTTAATACAATCTAAACAGTATTTAATGTACCCATACTAAGCTGCAGCTTGAGTTTGAGCAATATTAAATAGTGACAATGAAGTCCTACTGTTATAAGTGATATGAATTATGTATCCGGAAATGTGCATCTTATGCCAGCCTCATTTAAAAATGAATGCCTTTATTTGATATTTATTCAGATCCACACACACTGCAGAGTCAAATTCCTTTTCTATGCATCTCTCATCTAGTAGCTTTTTGAAATCCATGCTGCGGTCAAATGCAACTCGGTGAGAATTGTTTTTGGTGAATGAAAATTGTGCAAGAAGTTTCTGCTACATCATTATTGATGAAGACAACCTCAGCGTCTTTTGACCAATAAGTTACAAAGATACAAAGCCAAGTCAAAAATAAAGAGTTTCGTATTTTTGAAAAGCTCATCATGTTTCTTTTACAGGCGCAGCCAACATGCTGTCCGGTCAGAAGAAAAACCTGTTCGCAGTGGCTAAGACTTGGTATCAGCAGTTCTCCGTTCACACTCTGAGTCTGATCCAGAGCAACCGCTCAGTCTGTGGCTTCCACCTGGGCTACCTGGACTCCGAGTCCGAGCTGCTGGCGCAGGTAGTGAAGGCTGTGCTGGATCTCTACCAGCAGGGCAAAATCAAACCCCGCATCGATTCCACCTACCACCTCGAACAGGTATGTGTATCTATGAAAATGTGTGTGGTATTTTTATTCAAGTCCATAGCACTCCCCAGCACCAAGAACTGGTGGGGCGGCCTCTGGTCCGGGGTGGAAAATGATCACGTTAAGCAAAAGCTGGTTTAAGGGACTTTTTAAGGACCATGGTTGCCCATTGCTTAATGCATTTTCTCCTCACTGCATCTCTTGCGTAAGCTTTATCACTGTTTTAGTAGTTTTGGAGGGGGACTGTATGCTTGCTTGGCATTATTTTTAATGAACATGGCACGCCCTTTCTCTGATCTCTATTGTTTTTGTGTGATTCCAGGTACAAATGGTATGAATCAGTCAGTTAGAAAGCTGTTCATGTATTCTTTTTCTTTACCTCTGCTTTGATCTAAATTATTTTTCTGTCTATCGTCCTATTTTCTTCTGCATGTGCTATTCATTCTAGTTGCTTGTTGCTATGGAAACCTCCTCTGTGTAAAGATATGGTCAGAAAGGGCCTGATGGCCATGAAGTTGTTTGCAGTGGAGATAAGCACGGTGGCTCAACCAGATACCCGAGAGCCCGGGATTACTCCTGCTTTCTAACGTGGGTGGATTGTTCAACACGGTTTGATAATTAACCTGGTGTAACATCATGTAATAGTGAAAAACTGATGGATATGTGCTTGCATTTTTCATTCTTAGAATAACAATAGTACAATAATACCCCAAAAATAAAAAAGTAGTCATAATCATAATACCACATGACCATTAATGGCACATCTGGTAAACGATAGCTTTAAAAATTTCGTCTGTGTACATTTCTCTCCTGAACATCTAATGTTCACCTAACAATCTAATGTTAATGCAATCTGATCGAGTAGTTACACAGGGTTTTGTGGTCGTATCACTTTGTGGTTTAACAGTTAATCTAGCTAACACAGTACAAGAACAATTCTAAACCAAACACTTCAATTACACAGAACTTCAGCACAAGTATTTTACACTTTCTACGTTCTCGCACCACTTGGATTCCGCAGCTCTGGAAAAGCGTTCTGATTCGCTTAAGGAGCTGAACTTCTAATGACGTAAATTCTGTGTGCAGTAACTTGAGCTCACAGTTTTTCTCATTACGACTCTTAAATGACCTCGTAATTCAGCAGATAGTGTAAAGTTCTGGAGAAAAATGTGCACATAAAACATATAGGGTTCAGATTTTTTTATTTTCTACAGAACATGATCAAGACGGTTTTGTGAAAACCCAGTTCATTTTTCCCGTTGAAAAATCTTGCTTGATCCGGATCACTAAAATCTAAACATGGGCATAAACAGCATGGTCAACTACATATTGACTAGACTACTTAAATTGTGTATATTAAATTTAATGATATTCCGAATTAATTTGAAATTCATAATTGAAATAATTTTCCTTTCTTTTACTCGGTTTATTACTTCGTTATAGTCTGTAGTCAGCATATAAAGATATTTAGGAACGTTCTCAGGAGGATATGTAGAGGTCATAAGGTTTCCGAACTGACCCAATGTTATACTTTAAATATGAAAGCAGTGGGAATGAAAAGGGTTAATACATAATTGTATTTACCACTATGTTTAAATTCATTACTGGGGCCAAACATTAATCACATTAAACTTACACAGTATTATATCGATGCTCTGTTCAGGGTTTATTAACTTTCATTTTCTTTTAATGTGATGATTAAATAATCCATCCTCCCCTCCAAACACGCACGCACGCACGCACACACACACACACACGCACGCCTCTGATTACCTCTCTTCATCTGTCCCCACCCATGCAGTGAGCAGTTAGTCATCAGTCAGGGTCTGGCTTCTTTTGTTGCTAGGAGATGTCTTTGTTGCCATGGTGTTAGTCGCTAGGCGTTGTGGTATGAGGGAGATGAATGAGAGAGAAATGGAGGTAAATGAGTGTGGTTCGAGGTCAGACGAAGTAGTGTTCATTATTTGAGAATATTCGGTCTTTGAGTATCTGTCCAATGTGAACGTTTCATCTCACACTGAATTTGTATGATGTTTGTAAGCTTGCAAGAACTCCAAAGGATTTTTTTTACCCATAATGTTAGTTTAATGTGTTGGTTTGTAAATCCTTCCTGCAAAAAAAATCCTATGTATAAGTATAATGGTTTCTATAAGAATAAAATTCATTTGTCACAGAGACATGAAATATGCAGGTACGTTATTTACCCAAAAAGAAAACTAAGTCAATCACCATTATAAAGAGCAGAGAAATGACGCAAAAAATGTGAAATAAATTATTTCAGTGACTTATTATATAAAAACTACAAGATTACAATATACTTGCAGTAATTTATTGCAGTTTTAAGCAAAATAACTAGAATGAAACTTGCATGACAGTTTTCATTGTTTATCTTTTTTTTTTTTTTTTTTTTTTAACTAAATCGAGAATCGTATCACATCATGTGTACGGTTACATTCATAGTGCAAAGTATATAATGGGTAGTATACAAAATAAATGAAAGCATATCCTAACTTTAATATAGTGTGTTTATACTTTTAGTTGTGACTTACAATCTGATTAGTTGAGAGGTTCTAACTGTGATAGTATTTCATGATAAACTCACTGAATAAACAACAGAAAGAATCCAAAAGTAGCGTCTACTGCAGATTTATAACTGATTCAAATGAATCTTTAAATGAATTATGTTTGAATACAAAAATCTCGTGCGCTCAGCACGCTGTCTTGTGGCAGACCAGATAACTACAGTTCATTTGTTGTGGAGCAAATTTTTGTCAGAAGCCACAGTTAGTATTAAAGCATATTTATTCTCATTTCTTTTGTTAAACTGGTGCTTACAAGCAATAGAAAACGAAAGCGTATGTGTGATCATGAAATAGCATCACAGACCATTGAAGTTATTTTGTAGTCGTCGCCATGTTGTCTAAGCTGTATTTGAGGTTCCAGATCTAATCAGATGTTTTGTCTGTCATGTTCTGTAGTAATTAGTAGTTCAGAACCTTGTGTTCTCCTGAACATCACTGGATTAGCTGAATTACGAGAACGTTTTAGAGTTGGAATAAGAGAAATGTTAACTGAGCTAAACGTTTTTTTCAGAACTGCAGAAGCCGAGTGGTGCGAGAATGTAAATATTGTTATACTTGGATGTAATCATTTTTGCTTCAAAATTATTCTCGTTTTGTGTTTTTGCTAGTTTAACTGTTAAACCACGGTGTGATGTAACCACTTAACCTTGAGTAACTACTCAATCAGCCATGTAGCATTATTGTCTTAAACAAATTTAAATTCAAAGTTCAGCAGATATAATGATGTTGAGGAAAAAATGTGTTAAAAAAAAAAGTTTATATTGTTGATCTAATGATCCTTAACGCTGTAAAGCTGCTTTGTGACAATTTTGTTAAAAGCGCTATACAAAAAAATTCACTTGAATTGACTTAATAATAATAATTTTTAATATTTAAATATATTAGTTCTGCTGTATTTTGGCTTTATATGGTTGTAAGTCGGTCTATAGAAAGTACCGCCAATGCTCACGACTCTTTCAGTAAAATGTCATGACATAATTGTTGCGATTCATTCCAGCTCTAGTTTCCGATCAGTGAGTGCGTAATCCTGCTCCAGTATTAGATTAGCCCAACAGCATGTCCAATAATCTGACTTCATTTTCAAACCTCTCATCCCATTCAGGTGGGCGAGGCCATGCGTAGGATGCAGGAGAGGAACAACATCGGCAAAATCGTCCTCACCACCGAGCCCATGAAGGAGGAGCCCAAGAAGGAAGAAACCAAAAAAGATGAGAAGGAGAAGAAAGAAGAGAAGAAGAAGGAGGACAAGAAGAAGGAAGAGAAGAAGAAAGACGAGGCCAAAAAAGAGGATAAAAAGAAGGAGGAGCCTAAGAAGGAGGAGCCCAAGAAAGAAGAGCCTAAGAAGGACGAGCCCAAGAAGGAGGAGAATTGAGAAACGAGTCAGGCAGATGCTAGATGGAAAATGACGGCTGTGAATTGTTTGTGTTGGGAGTTGGGGATCGTTTGAATCCGTGTCGAATGTGTGTATTTGTGTGGGTGTGTGTTTGTGCGTTCGCAAGTGTGGTCTGGCTCTTCGCTCAACCCAGAGCAATTACTCCTGCCTTAAATCGTCTCTCAATGATCTGCAATCGTCTTACCAGCCTTATACACACACACAAACACACACCAAATAATAGCACTAGCATTTTGTTCTCGATCGTAGTTTGCGTTTTGATTTTCTGTAGAATTAATTGCTCTTACTAATCTCTAATCTGTGACTGTGTGCCGTTTGAGCTGTGCTATGTCAGTATTACACTGCCAAATACACCAGTCATGTGTTCCTTAGCCATTCCGGCATGCTTTTCATATCGCTAATGTAAATGATTCCATTTATCCATGTACACACCTCGAGCTTTTAGCGTCCATGCTATTTACCCTCAGTCTAAGGAGTACGAGTGAAAGCCTGGGTTGGGTAAGAGTGCTGTTGTCATGACTACGTGAATGTGCCCCCGTCTTTTTTTTTCTAAACTCCCTTAACCATTTCCCATTCTGATGTCCTCACCGTAGTGATTCGCTCCTACGTTCTCGACTAGTCTCGCTCGTGGATCCTCACCGACCCACACAAGAGATCCTTGGGCCCCCAATATTCAGGGATTTACCCAGTCGTTTAACAACACCCCACCCCTCCCCAATGCAACCTTCAGACAGTTACTGAAGTGATCTGCATCGTCATGGTTCATTTTATGGTATGCGCTTTCAATTTGGTTAATTATTTTTTCATACAGACGATATTCCCAAAAAGGTTTTTGGGTATTTTGTGGTGGGTTTTGAGCAATTCTCTGACCACTTTTTAAAATATATTGTTGTGCCTGACTGCATCTCACATTTCATAGGCTGTCTAAAAGCAGCTCCAGTCGTCAATCAACACCTGGCCAACAACAGTGAGTGCATCTTTTTTTTCATTACAAAATTATTTGGGTGGTGCAGTATCGCTTCAGGCAAGGTCAGTGGGTTCAATCCATAGGTGGGGCAGTTCTGAGTTCTTTCTAGGTTGTCATGTCTGCAACGGTTTTCTCCAGGTGCTCTGGTTTCTTCCCATAGTGCAAAAAAATTAATGGGAGATACAAGTTTGTCCATTATTGTTCGATATAAACTTGTGTATATGGATGAATACAGTGTTACTGTCATGAGTGTAAAAGTGTAAAACAAGACATTAAAATCCTCATAAATCACACACATGAGCACATGAATTTGTATTTATATTGTAATATGGGAAAACGTTGTGGTTTTTTTGTTGGGGGGGTCGGGGGTGTTGTACGCATAGATTGGTGTGTTTTACTATAATATATGCAATTTAAATGCCAATTAATTTTAACTTTTATGCAGGCGACAACAACCAAAAATAGAAAATACATAATTTACATTGTTACTTTAATAAACCGACCCGAACTTCCAATAGTTTGGCATTTCAAGGCCAAATCTCCAAAATGTTATTGGATTTATTGCCAAAACACGACCACCATAGACCAATCAGGACAGCTGTGCTCATGTATGAAACGATCCCCGGTGCGCATGAATCAAATCATTATTCTGTTTTGTTACACACTCGCTGCCACTATCCAAATGAACTGTAGAGCAGCTCCAATTATAGTATAAACCATCTGCCGATGCACAAGCTAGCAGCGAGGCACATTCTGAGCTTCTTGTGGAACTACGAATCCTGTTCGATTTCCCAGCCTCTTTTAAGATTTCAGGTTATCCTGCGCATTCCAGTCCGGCCCTTTCTGACCACGAAAGGCCATGGAAGAAGCCACACTGGCTGGATTTCAGCATAACCGCTTTTGTTTGCTCTCACTCTGCTTTCTTTGGTTGTTGCTTCTCTCGCTCATGTATTATCGTCACTAGTTGGCATAGCAACAGGCATTCGACCAGCTAGAGATGACAGTTGGGTTGCACCCCCCCCCCCCCTCGCTTTTCCTTTCTCTCCCACACTTGTACTTATTGAGTTCTCTTTATTCTTCGTTATTATAACAGTTTATTACCGTTTACATTATTTGTCCTCGATTCTTTACTTGACGTGTGTATTCCCAAACATGTCAGACTCTCTTTAATCACGATCCTGGTTCACGAGGTCTAACCTTGCTCGACCCCGCCCTCGCTATGAGAGCAGTCACTCAACTCGGCACGCTCGTCTTTTCATATTCAGTGCACTGCTGCCTCGACTGGCCAATCGGCTACACTGCAACATTGTGTGACTTTGGTTTTCATCCAAGGTGTGCGAATCATCCTCGGTGAGCAAACAAGTGGGCGAATGTGCGTCTCCGTCCTCAGGTCAACGGTCAGATTTGGATCATGTGTTTTTTTTCTGTCTCTACCTCCATCATGCTACAAGTTGGCACGTCTTATTAAAAACTCGCTTACCAGTTTTAAACTCCATTTCAAATCCCTCTTTACACTTTTTCTCTGTTTTTGATTTGCACTCAGCTTGTTGATATAATGCACTTCTAGGGGATGCAGTGCCACTCCCCGCCCACCAGGAGTTCATTCTCTATTGGCATCATAGGCATTTATCTCATCAATTACTTCATCTCACTAATGATAAATTTTGGGTTGCCAGATGCTCGCTGCATTTCAGGCAAGTTAGGTGGTAAGCCAGAATCTCCAGGATGGGTGTGGCTCTGTTTTTACACAAGACCTGCATCTGAATTCCGAAAGTTCAGGTGTAAGTTCTTAATTTCCTGTGGCTCATGAGACTAACACTACAGGAAAGGGTGTCCGTTTTCATTCATGTTTTTTCTTTATTAGTATTGTTGTCGTGCAGTTTTAGTTTTTGTGTTTGTCTTTGATTTCATTCAACGGTTTTGCTGCAGTTTTATTTTAAAGTGTAAAACCTTGTGTTGTGCCAAACCGTGCTCCCGCCGCGCCTCGAGTCGGCTTTTCTTACATCACCGAACACACAACCATAAAATAACAATCTTATTTGTTTTCTTTTTTTTCACCCAATGATCAGAAAATGGATGTCGTACCTGCCGTGTGTGGTTGATATTGGCTCATTATTTCTCGGCCCTCGCCAACTCTCCTGCTAAAGCACCGCTTAGCCCTCCTCACTGTGCTGATCGTTACACTGAAATACCTCCTCACAGACACACTAGCCGAGGTTCTGCTGAAGGGCTACTTCGTCCATCTCAGTGTGATCTGGTTTACTGGCTGATCAGTAAAATGTTTACAACATCACCGCAGGTTGCTCGTAGGTCAGTTTCTTAAAGCGTTCGTAGATCGGGCAACGCAACACGTCATAAGCTCACAAAGTGTGTGTAAGACAATTTTAACCACTTATTTAGAAAACAGACTTCATTACAAAGCTTTCAAATTAAAATATAACCCATTATTAAAGTTTAAATGACCTATTCCGGTTAATTACTTCTAGCTACTAATAATTTTGACATCGGTGCGCTGTACGGCGCTCACATGATCCCATTTTGAGGATTTGAAAATAAAGCGGTTGCCAACTACACAAATCTGAGGCAAGTGTGTTAGTAATATCAATCATCGATAAGACCTGCAGATGGTAATTGTATATTACTAATTTGGAAGTAAGAGCAAGGTTTGAAATGCTCTCTGTGTGCTATACGGCTCTCCATAGTAGAATATTTGAAGAAGAAGCACTCACCAACTGAACAAAGCACAGGCTAGTGTGTTAGTTACAACTTCTGCAGTGCAATTGAGTAATTACACATGATTAAACAATTGCTCTGGCATTCATGCGTTATTTTGCTAAGTGTGATTTTAATTAACAAGCGTTTACACAACTACTTTGAATATTTTTTTTCAAGACCGGAGGAATGTGATCACTTATCTAATTCCGATTATAAGCAAAAAAAATTAAATCATTTGGCTGTGTGTCAGCACGTAGTTTAGCTGCACCGATTAATCTTAGGCCCCATTGTCTAGTCTATATATTTCATTTGTAGAGCCAGGTGTAGTTCTAATTCTTCCACTCTTCTAGTCGTACTACTACTTCCAGACGGGTCCTTCTGTTTTTGTAAATGTAAAGCAAAGTTCGTTCTAAAAAGTTTAAACAACTGGTTCTTTAGGGTATTTCTCTGGACATGGGATGTTTTACCAGGTCTGACCGCTTCCTCTTCATTCCACAGCTTCCATAACATTTCTGGAACAGAAAACTTGATGTAGGATTGGAATGTTTTTTTTGAAGCTGATTAGGTTCCTCCAGCAGCTTCTTTCATCACTTTTTACACACATCCGTGTAAATAAATGCATCCGCTATTAGGCTTTGTGCTGCACCCAACTATGAATCCTGGGTATCGTTTGGCCAGAAATTTTTATTTCTGTTTACGATTTCATTAGAATAATAGATGAATATCGATTACTGATTAGTAAAGAGTAGTAATTAAAACTTTTGTAATTGCACAGTGATTTTGCAGATCTAATCTTTTCTTCCACACACGTCAGAGACGCATATCTGGATTTATTCGTATTAAACTCGTTTTGGTAAAAAAAAAATTTGTTGCTATTTCACTGCTCTCTCCCAACGTATTTGAGCCCCTCTGAACGGGCCGCTGCTTCTGTGCTTGAATCAGAGTTGGATTGTGTGCGATTCACAAACGTGGTCGTGAGAACCGTATAGCTTGTAATGCTTCTGTATGTGATGTTACCATTATGCCTTACATGTTTTCCAGTACTAATAAAAGAGCATAACAAAAACAAACTTGCGTGTGACTTTTCTTTTTTTACTGTGTGATTTACAAAGTCAACTAGGGGGAAAAAACATGGACAAAATAGTTGGTTTCTTCTTATTTAATGAAAGAAAAACCCATGATGGTCACAGAAATAACTTTAATCTGACAAAAATAATAATTCTATTAAAATGAACATGATAGTCATACATTGCTTTTCAAATATGCTTCAACAATAAATAATAATAATAAACTCATAAAACAGGCCTGGATAAAGATGATGAAACCCCTGAAAATAACATGACCAAACGGACATGTTAAGTCAAAATGTGTCCACTTATTAGCATCACAGGTATCTACAATCTTGTATTCAGTCACTAGGCCTATAAATAAGGCTATGTATAGTCACTGTGCTGTTGGGTGGCATTGTGTGTACCCCACTCAACGTGGACCAGAGGACTCAAAGGAGATCAGAAAGAAAATTATAAGCATGCATGTTAAAGCTCCAAGCAGTAAGTAAGATTCATCATTCAAATGTAAGATTCATGTGACTGTAGCCAACCTCCCTGGATGTGGCTGCAGGAGGAAAGAGACAGATAATACAAATGGTAACTAAAGAGCCCAGAAAAACTTCTAAAGAGATTAAAGGTAAGGAACAGTGTCAGATCGCACCATACGTTGTAGTTTGAGCCAAAGTTGACTTAATGGGAGACAACATTTTTGAATAAAAACATAAAAAAGCCAGACTTAAATTAGCCAAACTACATGTTGACAAGCAACAAAGCTTCTGGAAGAATGTCCTATGGACAAATGACACAGAAATGGAACTTTAAGCAAAGTTCATTAGTTCAATTCTTTGTATTTTCTTTTACAGTTTTTAAAATGTTTGAGAATTGTTAAGCATGTTTAACAAGTGAAAAATAAATACTTCAAAAATGAAATCAATGATTTGTAGATCAAACAATAAATGATAAAGTAAGATAAAATTAGTTTCAGATTAAAAGAAGTGGAAGAAGAAAGCCATTTTTAAAAGCAAGGCAGGAGTCCCATATTTGCATCATGAAGGTGCTTGGAGTTGATGGTAAGATGTATAGAGCGATCTAGGAGAGACTTAAATGATCTAGACTTAAATCCCATTGAGATTCTGGCGCAAGACACTCTCCATCCAATCTGACTTACTCAAAATTGGTATTAACATATTAGCCTCTAGATGTGCAATACTAGTAGAAACTAAGTTTGAAAGACTTGTTGCTGTACCATATTTTTCGGGCTCTAATTATAAAAAGAAAAATCGACATTACGCATTATAATCCAGTGCATCTTAAATTGTGTATGTATAAATTGTATAAATTCTGGCTGTGCTTACTGACCTCAACCGATTTGATGTGTTATACGGATTGTATCTGGTAGATGGATTTGATGTGGTACTCGGCGGTAATCTGTCAGTAAAATGTTTTAGTACGACTTTGTTAATGAAGCCGCACATGTTGGATTGTTGGAGCATTATGGCTACTGTACTTAGAAGTCTCACGGTATTTTATTAGTCACGCTGCTACTTATGTAGATCCAGACTCAGCTTTTTCACAGGGAACAGGGAACTTCACCTTAGGACCAAAATTCCCAAACTGCACCTCATCTGAACATAGTCTTTGTGCTCCAACCAATTCCTCCTCGGAGTTTTTATGTATAAAAATATACCAGTGATATAAAACCTTATAATCAGGTGCACCCAATGGTCCATAAAATACGGTAATTGTATTGAAAAATCATTCGACAAAGTAATCACTCAAGGACAGCGAATACATACATCAGACTTTTAGGATTTTTCTAAAATAAAAAAAACAAACTATTCTTAAGTTTCGTTTTATTTTGCAGTTTCATGCTACTTTATTTTGGTCTATTACAAACAAAAAGATTTTATGAAGGGTGAATACTTTTGCAAGGCACTGTACATCTGATGGTTAATATTATTTGCCATGCTAAAAGAAGTCAAAATAAATCGGGGGTCTGATTCTACTCAAAAAAATTTGGAATCCACAAAACAAGTAAAAACAAGTGGTAAGTGGGGGTGGGGGTTGACCGTTCTGATTAGATTCTTTGAATTAACACTTGGACCCTAATACTGCATTCTACAAACAAATGCGTGCATCAATATCAGTCTGGGTGAAAACACTGAACAGAACATGATAGAAATTATACAAATGACTGAAAATATGTAAAGAATTTGAACTCACAGACAACAGTAAAGCTGTTGTCCACAATACATGAGGGCATTGTTTATCAATGAAGATGCACAAATTTGCTACATGAATGTAGTTTTCTGAAATATCTGGAATTCCAAAACAGTCACAGTATTTTGTCTCTCCTCATACCTGATTTTGTTCACGTCTGTAGTCTTGTTATACCCGACACCATTGTCTACATAATAATGTTTTTTGACATTTGGCACTAAAGGCCTCCAGTGAAATGTTACGGTGGCATCACTTTTATTTTAAGCAATCATTCTAAGGAGTCGATTAAGAATGGATAGGAATGCTAGAACTTTTAAGTATTGCACAGCTGTACAGTTAAGTCTTTCAACCAAAGGAAATCAGGTTGTGCTTCAAGCCACTACATAAAATCTAAGATAGATATAAGATTACACTGAAAAAGAATGTATTAACATATATACACGTCATAACATTTTTAGATATTAAAATACATACATTTTGTATTAAATACAATAGACCTTTTGTATATGGTATAATAAAATATGTTAAACACCATAAATGCAATAAATATGACTAACACTCATGAACAGTGTTGGGCACATTACTTTTAAAAAGTAATGTTTACTTACTAGTTACTTCTCATTAAGTAACTGAGTTACTGTATTATAAAAGTAACTGATTACCAAGGAACTTAATTATTGCATTACTATTTGTGTAACCCACCCCCCACCTTTTGATATATACTGACCAGTGCAGGGAACACCCCACAAGCTATGCAGTTTTGAAGGTACTCTGACCCAGTTGTCAATCCATAATAATATTGAATCTGTGGAACTTTTTCTTTGTCCTGCTTTGAAAATTTTGACATTTGCTTACTTGCCTAATATAATCCACCCACTTACAGGTGCCATGATGAATAGATGATCGGTGTTATTCACTTAACCAGCCAGTGATCATGATTTTATGCCTGATCAGTGCGTATACATGATGTACATAACAAAGGAATCATAACATAAAAACAATGTAAGACTTTAATTTGTGGTAAATAAACACTGCAGCAAAAGGAAAATTTAGGTGCCACAAACTGCTAATAAAAATTGTGAATAATTTGTGAATAATATTAGACATTTAATAAGCAATAATGCTTAGTAAGTTAGAAAAAATACAGAAAAAGTACTAAAAGTACAAAAAGAACTAAAAGTTCATTTAACATACATTATTTGATTCAAACTGCATCGATCCCACAAGCTTTCAGAGCCTCTGACAAGTCTTTAAGATATGTAGAGTCTGGATATCCATTCCTGAATTCAAACAAACAAAAAATCACTCGTAATCATTATTGCTGGAGACATGTTTTACTCGTTTAACCTATACAAATACACACACACATAAACTCATACCAGAAGCAAGACCTCATTCATTCATTGTCTTTTCTTCTTACAGCTGCTTTATTCTATTCACCCTTGTGGTGGGTAAAATTTCCTAGGCAAAAACAGGAATCACCATGGAAAATTTACCAGTCCATCACAAAGCATGTCTTTGGACTGTAAGCAAAATCACAAGCACCTGAATGGAGTCGCCCAGCCATTGTGCAGTCTGATATTTCATCTGACCTAACATAAGTTGTTGTACATTGTCAGCATTCTGGGAACCTGAATTAGTTCCTTGCCCTCTGTTCACTGTCTGATAAATGTTTTATTATGTCGTCTGGATGGGTCTAGTTCCAGTACTGCAGTTTCCTCCCTCTTTCCAAAAAACAGACAGACCTCAAACTGACCCTAGGTGTGAATGAAAGGTTTTAGTGGTGGTAAGACCCTGAAATTTCCCCTTAAATCACTGCATAAATCTGACATCCATCCTTTCAGAACCCCAATATCATGACTTTTCTATATTCCTACATTTTAATTGTGAAGATGTTTATTTACAACTTTGAACTGAGCTTACCCACTCTTTCCTCCTGATATATTGGTCTTGTGGGGGATTCGACTCCAGCCTATTTTTGCTGTTCTTCCCGTCTTGTTCCCTGAGCAAACTGTAAATATTAACCCCTGCTTAAATGCTTTGTCCAGGCACTGCAGTAAGGCCCGCCCCTTTGAGCTTAGTGGCAAATAGGCCTCAAATATACCTCCTTGGAAAGATAAGCCTGGATTAGGATGTTCTTCCTGTAATAGAAACATCACAAAAAAAAGTAAATACGGGTTTATTCATTGAAACCACATTCTCTTTAGACTAGGATTGTCACGGTAAAAGATTTTCCTCTATGGTGATTTTGTTTCTCAAAACCAGGATGCTATCTGTATTTTTATGGTTTTATCATTTACATTTTTGCTTTTATTTTAAATGGCAAAGACGACTGTTTTAAGAAAAATCAAATATTAAAAACTTAACTTTAAAAAGGAAGCTGAGTTTTAATAAATTAAAGATTGGTAATTGGGTGACACATAGTTCGACATATTACTCTTTCACTACAACTTTTTTAGCGGAGATTTTGCACACTGCCTTATCTAAATTGACTGGTTCTACCTTCTTATTGAAGGTCTGAACCAGACAAAAACCATAAATGCTCCCAAACTCGGGAAGTTGCATTTGTTTTCGTGACCAGACCAGCTGCCATGGGTTCCATCTCAAACAAAAAGATCTTTGCCCTGAACGTGTTGTTCTGTGGTTCCTTGCCAACCCCTATGATTACCTGATTAATATTGTGGTATTGTGATATTACACTTTCTATCTACACTATTACTGTTTCTTGTGGTAGAACATTTAAACATTTTTTATTTAAAAACAGCCCTTTGCAATTAAATTCAAGTCAAATAGTCCACTGTATAAATAACTTACTCCTTGAATGCCATCTGGTATGCAATAGGTGATCTTGGCAGTTAGGTCTCGATCATGGCCAGGTAACGCCACAGGCAGCTCCACCATCGTCATGGTACCGTGAATCCCACATTCTCTTTCAAGTTTCTTGAGAGCTGCTTGTCCTGTAATATTTTCAGTATTCTGGTCCATTCTGTGAAGTGAATGCACAGGTATCTCCAGTAATGCCTCCTTGTCTGTCTTTGCTTTAGAGCACTTCATGCATTGAGCATGAACTGGGGAACACAGAGGACACAGGAACTCACCACAACTTGTCCGCATTACCTGCAGAGAACTCTTTCCACAGATACAGGTTTCATGTTGGCTACGGCCCAGACAGTTAGTCTGTTTCCCAGTCATTATGGCTGCACTTGTTCTTTTTTGTGTAACAAGTGATGAAGGCTTTTGTCGCTCATGCCTTATTTTTTCACTTACACTCGATGAATTTCTTTCCATGGTGCCAACCTTGCTTGTTTCTAGATTTGTAACCTCGTCTTTTTTAAGCTTCTCCTTAACAACTGGTTTATGTGATGGCACAGAACCTGCTTTCGATAGCTCCGACTGGTAAGTTTTAATATTTCCTGACACCTTTTCCTCAGTATTCTTACAGTTTACTTGTAACTCTTGTACGTCTGATGTATGTCTAGGTGATACTAGGCAGCTAGTTGTCTTAGCTAAGCCATGATCTATACTATCCTGATTAGTGATATACATCCGAGGTCCAGAATTTAATAATTCACTTTGAAACACTTCTTTCAACATTTTTGTGGCCTGCGAACAAAGTGATTTGGGTCCAGTAAAGACCAGAATGTCTTTTACACTTTGTATTAAGATTTTGCTGAAACGTGAGTGTATGTGAAAACAGCATTCCTCTAATAGCTCGTCCATTTCAGTCATACCAAGATCCACCAGCTTAAGCTGCTTAACACAAAAGTCTGAAGCAACTCTATTAACTAACTCCTGGAGTTGATGTTGACAGTCTTTGACCAAGAATGTATCTGCCCCCTTTAAAAAGACCACAACCTCTTTTTTATCTGTTGGGCTTGCAGACAGATTTAAGTCGGAAATTAGTGCTTTTATATCAGAGTGATAAGCCGCTTTCATATAGTTCCACATAATTGTAGGTACAATGAGTTCTCCTGATACTGTCTTGCTTGAAGGTAGCTCTACAGTTTTATCCTTACAAAGGCTGCTTGATTTTGCCATTCTGTTGGAGTGTGTAATAGAACCCGACCTTTTAATAAGTTTTGAATTTTCTTCATTGACCTGTTTTGGTGAAGGCAGTCCAGAGAAGCTGTTAACCCTTTTTAATAAAGATGTAGAAGTAATTGTTGATCCTGTTGTAGATACTAAGTTCTTTATTTGTTCGTCAAGATCTGATGAGACATTTGAAGATGTATATGGTGGTAATGTTGAGGATGTGGATTGTAATGGATCCAACTTCCAAAGCAATGTGTCCTCTCGTTGATTTGCCCCTGCACCTGTGTGAGACTTAGTTTGAGAAGTCCAATCAGAATTAGCCAAACCTTCAGTGTCTAGAGAGGGCCTTGGTGGTGGGCTTGGTCTAAATATTGATGGCATAGCTGAGTTTAGATCTCGAAACTCTTTCGCTCTACATCTTTCTTTAGGACAAACCCCGATTAGGCCCATTTCAGAGTTCTTAAATCGTGCTGCCAATTTATATTCCTCACAGGCCCTTCTTTTTGGCCCAGACTCATAACTGCTTGTTTTAGGGGTATTTGCCCCTGCCCTATCTGACTCAGAAGGTGAGTCAGATGAAACTGAAATAACTTTCTTTGCTGTCAAGTCTGTTTCAAGCTTGTTAACTGAACCAAGCAGGAGGATCTGTTTGGCTTGAGAGACTTCACTCATCTCACCTACTAGGTAGACATATGATTCATCAAAACTGAGTAGAACTTTAGGCAGCAATAACTCCAAGTCCTTGAATGCCTCAGTGTCTCCTCCACGCAGGCCGAGAACATTCTTTGGAATCTGTGCTCTTCTCAAATTTCTTTCCAGCTGCTGGTAAAGCTGACTAAGCTCATTGCGAGCTTGTTTTATGTGATTTTCATCCTCTGCCCTTGTTCTGATTTTGGATTCAGACTGCAAAAACAATGTGGTGATCCCCTCAGAAGTAACATCTATGACACATATACAATGGTTCTTCAAAATATGCCTATACTCCTTACTTTTAGTGCTTAGATATGCAAATATGTCAGCCTCCATGATCAAGGAAAGTGCCTCCACATTGGTCGAATCAATCCAGTCTTTTATTCTTTCATCTGGATTAGCCTGTTGAGGATTAGTACTTTTCCACTGTTCAAGATCTGGGTTCACTGGAAGCATATTTTCATCGTTCTGCACTTCAGGGGACTTCGAATCTATATGACTGACATGAAAGCCTGGATGTTGGTATGAAGCACTATCTTTAAATTGGTCGTTCTTACTGTCTGAACCACAATTACTTTGTTGTAATGGGGAAAACCACTCATGTCTTGTAACATCAAAGTCTTCAAGAAATTCCATCAAATAAGATACTGCAGCGTGAATTTCAGAGTATGGTCCACTTACAGAACAGTGCATTTGCGGTTCGATGTAGTTAATACAAAGCCTGGGAAATGTCTCAGTAAGCATTTTTATACTTTCAATTCCCCGCGGCAGGAGTTTACAGTCAATTGTCATGGACACATCAAGGATTACCTGAAGGAAACAGTAAACAACAACGTGTGTAAAAGTATATATGTATTATACAAACATCAGCCAGGTATAACATTATGACCACTGACAAGTAAATCAGTTAAGAAAATGAGTGAGAACGTTAGAACGACAACAATACTCTACAGCGATCGTAACTGATTGGAGTAGTGGTGACCTTGTACTGGTGTACTGAGCTAAAGATCAAAAGGTTGCCACTGTTGAATGGCCCTTAGCTGTGTTACATTGTAATTGTAAGTCACTTTGCATAAAGGAGTCTGCTCACTGCTGAAGATGTAATTTGGAAGCATCTGGGGTGCCCATATCCACAGTTAGGACACCAAACCCATACCCAACTGAAAGACCAATTTGCACTTTAAAAACTAAAGCTGTTTAGAGTAAACATTCACATGAATATAGTGAGACAAACATGTTTTCTTAAAAGACCAAATGTGTCCATGACTTGTATTTATTAATTATTTACACAGACCCTTCTTCACTATCTGTAGCAGCCTGCCAATAATTCTGTGGCTATCTGTATGCAGATGATTTTAGAATACTCACCTTGTTCAGGTGTGGTGACACTTGCCACGGATAACTTAAAGTAAGCTCATACTCCCTGCCGTCCACCTCTAAAATGTGTGGTTTTTGTCTGAAAACACTTAAAGCGACTGTGAAAAATGAAAGGTACAAATGAAAAGATATGCATTCAACCGCCATATAACATCCAATGTAAATAGCAAAATTCTTCAAAAAATTTGTGAAAAGGAAAAATTAAACGAGTAATGGCTCTTCAGAACTCAAGAATAAAACACCTGTTTTTATATGAAATATTTTTGTAGAAACCTAATTTCTGGAAAGCATGGCACACTTTGTAAAATAAAATAAAACAAGAATCTGACATGTAGTGGTTATTTGAGCACATTAACTGAAATTTCCCAGCATTTCTGGAAATTACATTTTTATGATGTACTACATGGCCAAAAATACTTGACACCCTTTTAATTATTGAGTTCAAGTGTTTTATCCACACCCACATTTAACAGGAGTACAATTAAATCAAATAGGTTAAGTATTATGCTAAAGTCTGGGAGAGGCTCAATGTGTAATAAGAGGTCTATATAGACATGACTTGAGCGAGACTTACTATCCACTCCAGAACTTTCACTTTAATCTCAAAAAATATCCCTGAAAACTGGGTGGGGTCACCATGTGGAGGGGTCCAGGTCCTTTCTCTAGGGAGTTTATGTGCTCTTTTAGTGAAGGTAAATAGACCAAAAATGTGCAGCCAGATAAAGCAGAGATAATAGTCCTGATTGTCAGGTGTTTATACGTTTTTGGCAATAAAGTTCATTATGCAAAACCATGTCTTTTATTCCTAAATTATCAGCAATTAAGCAAAACATTATGACCACTGGAAGGTGAAGTGAAACACGATTTATATTCTACGTCTGTTTTATTATATCATAGAGCAAACGTTTTATTCTTTAAGCAGTATGCAGAAAAGTGTGTTTTACAAGGGCCAAATTGTGGCGGCAAGACGACTGGATCACAGCATCTTTAAACCCGCAGCTCTTGTGGGGTGTCCCCGGTCTGCAATGGCAAGTAGATATCAAAAGTGGCCCAAGGAGTGGTAAACTGTGAGATGGGGGCATCACAATTCGTTGCTTATGGAGGAAGGTGGTCATAATGATATGTCTCAAATATTACTTCCCCATCACATAAGAAGAAACGTAAACAAACCTGAACTGTGTTCAAATCTGATAATGGCACACCGTTCTGCTGGCTTTAAACGTATCGATGTTATCTCTCCTCCTCCGTTTCTCTCTCTCAGAAAATGGATCTGAAGTTTATCGATCAGTCTGTCAGGTTCCATGTCGTCAGGAAATCCTCGAATATACAACGTGTGGCCCAGTTTCGCCATCTTCTGGCTGACTGATCACTACATATTTAAAAACGATTATTCTTATATTTCCATTACACACGCAATTATTATTCAAGGTTCAAGTCGAAAACCTGAAAGGACAATGTTTTAAACCAAAAACAAAACATACTTTAAAGAAAAGAAAATTAGGTTCCTTGAACCTAATGCTGCGTTCACACGACAGATTGTTAAAAGAAGTTTGGAACAATACCTTCGATAGCAGTCGAGCTAAATCTGTATCATCGGAAAATAACAGCGACGTTCATAAACAGAACCACGACAGCATTCTTGTCACCTAAAAGATTTTATCTGTAATAGAAACTCCATATCCATCTTTTGATCATTCTAACACAACTATTTTATGTGCATACAAAGCAAAAGTGAAAGTAAACACCTTCTCAGTCTAGACTGAAACCACAAACAGTTCTGGTGTGAAAGGCGTTACTTTCACTGTTATGCTAATATTCCACAATGTCTCAGTTATAAGAGTTCGTGTAGTTGGTATCGATTGAATACCAAATACATATTTACCAAAAAATGTCAATGTCAGACTGTTTTAGTCAAAGTGACTGACAATGTTGTGACAGTATGTATATATAATTGCCTCTGATTAGGCCTACCGTGGTGTCATCTGCAAACTGGATTATAGAATTTGAGCCATAAACAGGTACACAGTCGTATAATAGTGGACGCAGCATACAGCCTTGGTGGTACTCCAGTATTCATTATGATGGGGGATGAGTGGGGATTAAAACATTAACATTAATAATAATGTTCACTACAGCATACGTTCATTACTAGTAATACTTCTAGCAGGGTTGCAATAATAATAATAAAATATACTGCCTGCATATGTTTTTAGATCTGTATCTCAATTTTATGATTATAATTACCATATGGTACAATGATTTAGAAAGTACAGCTTTGACTCTACCTGACTGTCCTGGCACAGCTGGTACTGTTAGACAGAACTTTGTCATGGTAGACGAAAGATTTGGATCAGCTAGAGAGCCTATGCATTATAACACCTTTTTAATTATAGCAGTTTTGGTGGTGTAGTGGGGAGCACTGGGTCTTATGTCTGAATGAATTTTCTTCACATGCCCCAGCTTTCTCCCACAGTCCACAAACACACAGTCAGTACAACTAGAGTTACTGAAAGCTAAAGAATTAAATAATTGATATAAATACACACAAAAGAAAAAAAGACACAGGCTTAAGTTGTGATGGTCAGTCTTGTAAAGTTGAACTGATTCTCATCAATAGGGGTAAATTCATCATTGCATCATATTAACAACATTGCACCATGTTAAAATATGTTGTTAACATTGTTAATGTAAAACAAGAGGTACATATTCTATATGTAAACTTGTTTTGATTTGCTTGTATTCAAAACATGTAGTTACACAAAGTGTTGCTATAAACAGAACTCCATATACATTCATTTGTACTATCAGCTGGGACAGTGCCACAAAGAAAAATAATAAAAAAGAAAGGAGCAAGTAATAAATACTTTAAAAGTATATCTAGTTAAATTAATCGGCAATTAAGCGATGTTTGAGAATTTGCAGCACCCTCTATTGGTAGTGCAGTGTCATGGCAGATGGTATTTGTTTCCCCTCTATTCTATTAATACCGTGGAGTGGAATTAGTTCAGCAAAATCTTCTGACTCTGTGTGTAAGGTCGCACTGTACAGTACTAACTGTGTTTTAATTGTATCGAACCCCAAATATCTGTCCTATAATGAACAGGATAAGGCATTTTTAGAAGGCTGAATCTTGAGAGTCTTTCCATGTTGGACAGAGAAGAAGGTTAGTGAGGAATTTTCTTTCTAGTCTTAAAAGTCAATAGGCCTTGTTTTAAACTGACAACTAATTTGTACTTATCTAGCATATTTTCTAATTTATGTATTTGTTGTTGTAAATTTCTACTTTTAATGTTTATTTCACCATGAACTGCTTAATGTACATGTAGTTCGTAAAATTATGGCCCAGGATATTTGGACACAAGCTTGTTTTAGAAACGTGGCCAATAATTTGCTTCAGTTTGTCAAGGCAGGGTATTGGTGAAACATCTTGATTATTTTAATAATGTAATCAATTTATTTGGTTTACTTACTGCTAATGTAGCTGTTTAAATTTTATTGAATTTGTTAAAACATTTCTTTGTTATTTTGCTGTTTTACACACGAATTCGATTTTTTTTAAACTCCATAATCATTCATATAGTCCAGTGCTAAGGAGCTTGATCACATCTGATTTTGCACTTTAGGTCAGACTATGCATTCTTTTGACAGTCTGTACAGGCACCTCTGGCTACTAATGAGGGTCCTTACACAGCATAAAACCCTCCAACAAACAGACACGTCACCATTTGTTATTACATATATATCACCCATGTTACTGAGCAAAATTTAATAAGCTATTACCTATTAGTTACTGTTAAAATAAGTGTGCATGAGAGTTTGTACTGTATGTGGTAGTGCTTTTAGTTGACAGCCAGTTATGAAACGTCCTCTCTTGTTTTTTACCTAGTAGTCCTAAAATGTCACAAAACACGTTTGCTTTTACATCGGCCACACTGCGCTCCCTTCGACTGGAGCAGGAGCAGCAGGACTGGGAGGAGAGGCGCAGGGCACTGGCACACAGGAGGATGATGAGTAGACGGCCACTGCCTGCTGCACCACGTCTCAGACACGGGGCGGACAGGATTCAGACGGTACGAGCTGATCCACCCCAGATCCGATGCAGAGATCCTGCCATTCACAACACGTTTATGTATGGGGACATACGAGGTGTGTATGCCGTGCTGAAAGAACCTGGCATGGTGAATGCCTTGATGGAGACTGTACATGAAGAGATGGTGTGGACTCCAGAAATGGGTATGGATTACTCAACAAACACACAAACAAATTCTAGGTACAGAATGAGTGTGTGTGTGTGTGTGTGTGTGTGTGTGTGTGTGTGTGTGTGTGTGTGTGCGTGCGTGCGTGCGTGCGTGCGTGCGTGCGTGCGTGCGTGCCTGTGTGTGTTTGTTTTTTGATGGACTATCAACCTGTCCCGGGTGTTTCACACTTTAATGCTGTATCCTGAATCTACTGTGATTATAATTTGGCTAAAGAGGTTATAAAACATTTTACTAACCCACCAACCTATATTCCAAGGATTTACATGATTTGCTTTGTTGTTTCACAGGGTTTTAAATAAAACCAATTGAAAAATAGCATTTTACTTATTTTACTGTCTGAATGATAAAAAAACCCATTTCAATTGTTTTGTGCTATTTAGCACAAGCGTCTCACGATGTAAAATATGCTTGTTTTCAAACAGATAAAAAGCAAGGATGGGAAATTCATTATAACCACCAAAATAGTTGGTGTCTTTGGGCCTTAAACAATTACAGAACATTTGAAATGTGAAAATTTTTAATTGAAAATGTCCCCGGCAAATTAACCTTAAAAATGCCTTTATTTGTCATTACACATATACAGATGTACAGTACAACAAAAGTATTAAAGTTAAGATCTGGGCCAGGCTCAGTCTCCTTATGGTGCTCTTGAAGCCGTCAGGGTTAAAGGTCTTGACCAAGCACCCAATAGTGGCCGTGTTGCAGAGCCTGTATCTGAACCCCCAATCTTCTGGTTAACAGCCCAAAGCTTCCTGTCCCTCTGGAAGCTTGTAACATTTTTTGTTTTTGTCTCCAGGTATGTGGACTTTATCTTCCAAAGTAAAGCAAACGTCTCCCCTGCGCCTGGCTGCCAGCAGAGGACACAATGGATGTGTAGAAGAGCTGTTATTTCGTGGTGCAGATGTGGATGCAGACCCTGGTGGTCAGACAGCTCTTCATGATGCCTGTTCTGGGGGTCACCACTCCTGTGTGAAGCTACTGCTAGAACATGGAGCTGATCCGGACATACTCTCTGCTGATGGCAATGCCCCGCTTCACCTCTGCAACACCATGGAAAGTTACCTGTGAGTGCAGACACTTTACATAATAAGATTGATGGCACATTGTAGGTATGAAACTGTTCATGGCAGTCTACCATGAATGTAACCAAAGTGCACATCATGACACCAAAGGCCTAATAAAGACACAAAGACAGTAATATAAAGTAACTGTGCGGTGGGAGGGATACTGAGGGACACAAGGCTGCAATTACAGTTAGAATTATAATTTAATGGACACATTTACACAGTAAATGATTATTAGCATTAGAATTCCATCCATCATCTTGTTATATCACTTCATAATCCTATTTAGGATGACAGTGGGCAAAAAAAACTAAAAACATGAACAGGTCATGAGCAGTCTGTTGCAGGGTACAGAGACAACCACACACAAGATAATTTCAGGATACTAAAACTTTATTAATTTGTAAGAGTATATGAATAAATTCTATATACTAAAATTGTAAATTATGAATAATGCATTTATGACCTCTGCCTCTTGAGTGCATTGTTCAGGTTGTGTTTTTTCAGACGTAGTGCTAATTTGCATGCACGCTCATCAAAGTGCAAGAGGAAAAATGCACGAAATGGCATTAAAATTGACCAATAATTTTAACTCTCTAATTGGGTGGGCTTTATTATTAGTAACTATACTATTTATTATTAGTAAACTAACTATAGTTAGTTTATGATGTTCTGAAGTTCTGTCCACTGTGCCAATTATGATAAATGTTTACGACGTGAGAACTTTAGAAGTTGTGCCATGACTAGTGTGTTTATATGACTGTGTTTATATGACTAAATTACCTATGCTCAGCTTTGATTTTTTAATTTAATGATTCATTGCAACAAGGTAATGTCCTCTCTGTACCTCTCTTTCTTTTTCTTTTAGAATGCCATCATTCAGCCTCAGATTATCTGTATCTAATACTCTGGATTCACTTGTCTCTTAGTTGTGCAGAGCTGCTGGTAAACATGGGCGCTGAGGTGAATGTGACCCACCAAGACTCGGGTCTAACTCCTCTGCATGTGGCATCCCGGAAAGGCCTGGAGCAACATGTAGAACTGCTGTTGGCACATGGTGCTAATGTGACTTTGCAAAACCGTGAGGGTGAGACGCCGCTTAACGCTGCGTGTGCAGGTGCTGAGAGACCCATGGAGACTTTTAGATACCTTCATGTGGTGCAGGGACTGCTAAAAGCTGGAGCACATGCACACACTGCCGGCAAAAAGCAACACACAGCCCTGCACAACACTTGCTGTAATTGCAGCTATCCCATTGCAGATCTGCTGCTGCAGCACGGAGCACGAGCAGATGCATACAATGCAGCTGGATACACACCCATGGACTGCCTGTTACAGGTAAAAAAGAGGCTAGATGAGAGAGAGAGTCAGATGAGTTAAGAGTCAGCTAAGAGTCAGAGAGTCAGCTATTAACTTAAATGTTATGGATAATGTATTATAAGAAACTAACAATAATTATATTATTCAACAGTTTATTCAATTCAGTAATTCAGACCTAGTAAGGCAATAACGTCGTATAACCCTAATTGAACAGACACTGCAGTGATTAGATGTTTTTGTTATAGGTGGTAGAAGATTATCCAGATCAGCATTCAGAACTAATTGCTTGTGCTCTTCTCAATCATGGAGCAAAGCCCCCATCTCCCAAAGTAAGTTAGAATTACAATAAGACATTTGTATAATATGGTTATTAAAAAATATATAATATTTTTTATTGTGTTACTTTATTTTATTATTACTGCTATTATTATATTTATTAAACGCAAAGGTGGAGCAGTAGAATGTTCCACTGTACACCAGCGTTGACAGTCTGACCCTTCAGCTTAAATCCTTTACATCCATTGTGATTCATTTTTGGCCAAATTATAATTTCATATAGTCATCAAGCACTAACTAACATTTGTAAACTAATTACAATATAAATATAATTGTATTATTATGTAATTATAATAATTGTATACTGTGTCATAGATTTATCGCCATTTGTTCGGGTAAATGTGTGTAAATGTTATTTCATTTCTTAGGTTTTAATATGATTCAAACTAAACGCAAATAGTTCTTCAGTGTTGAACATTTAAGATAAGACACAACTTTAAAACTATGTGGCACAAAATAGATTTATTGTACAAGGTTTTAGCAAAATTAGCAAATCAAAGTTTTCTCCTTGAATTCTTAGATCCATAAGCAGTGTCTCCTCTCGCCTGCCACACTGGAAGTGCTGCTTAACTGTTACCCAGTAGTGCCAGGCTGTGAGGAATGGCTACAGGACGTCCCTGCTGAACTACTCAAGGTTTAATATTCCACCACAAATATGGCTACTTTTTCTCTTTGTATTAAGGTGTGTATTAATTGCAGTGTGTATTTTTTTCCATAGGAACATAAGACATTTTTTGACTCCATTCGGAAGATGAGCAGTCAGCCTCGTACCCTCCAGCACCTCTGTCGATGTTCTCTGCGGCACCACCTGGGTACACAGTGTCAGTCAGCAGTCAATAAGCTAAACATCCCATGTGCACTTAAAGAGTACCTGCTGCTGCGCATCGATGGAGTAGTCAACTGAAATACCTTAATAAACACATGCTTTATTCATATTTCTGTCTTAGCTTTTAGTACTTAGTACTGGAAGGGAAAACTGGCAAATGACATTTATTTAAATATATTTTTCTAACAAATAAAATAACTATTTAATGGTATGCAGTCTAAAAATAGTTTGTACAACTATTTTGTAGCTAATCATGATTTACCAAATAATTTCTTCCTATTACAAACCAATAGTTTTTATTATATTTAATAAACCAAAACCATTTCTCCTTCTCAACCTGTTTTTTTAATTTCTCATTTCAATTTCTCTGGCACTTGCTGTCACTTATTTTCACTTGTGTGGGTTGTGCTGTATGGAGGCTCCAGATCAGCTGTGGAACTGAAGAGGAGTCCTGTGACACTGCCTGTTACACACAAACATTTCAGGAAATAGATTTGCCATTGCTATTTACAAATCGATTCCCTGGCACAAAAACACAGGTCATGGGGTTTATTCAGCATCTGAAGGAAATTTTGTGTGCTCTCTCTTTGTACTGGACGAGAACAAGATAATTGAACTCATTGACATTGGTCTCTGTTTAAAACCTGAAGGTGGACCAAATACTGCTCTGAATACCTTCTGTGGAAGGCCTGTATGGCATGGCACCTGAATCAAGAATCAACCCTATCTTGGATCAGAGGCAGATGTTTGGAGTGTTGGGGTCATTGTTATATGACATGCTGTGTAGTTATCTCCTTTTAACAAAGATAACTATGACATAGGGCTCTATGAACACGTTCCTGAGTTTATGTCTCCCAGGTCTGGACAACTGCTCCAGCAAATACTGCATGTAGAGCCAAAACAGTGCATTAAGATGGAACAGCTTTCTGTTATATTGTGATGACTATAACATTTATTACACATCATTTATAACACATCATGTCTCAGTGGTACTCAGGAGTGTGCAATACATTTTTATATATTTTATAAAGATTTTTTGGCCAAGTTGCTTCATCATCTTAACTTTCCTGGTTGTTCTCAAGATCCTTGCAGATCACTGGAGCTTCTAGATCATGGAATCATGTCTGGATGGAGCTCACAGGTCCTGGAATTATGTTTGTGACCCCTACATTCTCTTACAATGGTGTCTTAAAAATCTTTTGGTAAGTCATTTTGGAAATCTGATTTTGTAATTGTTTTTTAATTAGTTTTTTTCTGTTTTGTTTTTCTGTAGTTCTATCTAATAATTTTTTTGTGGTTTTATTTGTTTTTACGGAGCCCCAGAATGGACATGGTGAAAAAAAATTTAATGATTGAAAAAAAAATAATTTGCGCCCCTGAGAGGACATGGTAAAAAAAAAAAATTTTAATGACTGAAAAAAAAAAATTTGCGCCCCTGAGAGGACATGGTAAAAAAAAAAAAAAAAAATTGCGCATGGTAAAAAAAATAAAAAAATTAAAAAAAATTGCGCATGGTAAAAAAAAATAGATTTTTTTTTTTTTTTGGCATGGTAAAATAAAAAAATCGCACAAAATAATAATAATATAGTATCACCTGTGAATATGTTAGCATCTGATGATACAGCTCCACTGCTTCCATGTAGTTTGACCTTTTCTGGATTGCTGCTTGTAGTGAATGCATTTAACCATTTTTACAGTTTTTCTCGATTGCTAAAACACAAAAGTCTGTTGTCAGAACTAAATTCTCAGTGTCCTAAACTCATTTATTGTAAGTGTCACTCATTTGGCAGAACCACAAGCACA
>JAOTRQ010119213.1:0-43525 GCA_028565875.1 Hoplisoma paleatum | reverse complement strand
CTGGCAACCTACCCCGTAAAATGTAATTGCCGAGATACTCTGGGGATCGGTAACAGTCCACAGAGTAACCCAGGGTCAAAGTCGACTGAAGGGTAAAATAGAATATAGATTATGAGTACTACTGTTTGTTTCATTTATGCTTATGATTAGAATTACCTTTGGCCTTCACGTGTATTGTAAATAATTTTCTACACTTAAAACTATAACTCATGCATATGACTGTTTTGGTATTAAGGTCTAGACTAAGGATCGCTAACAACCAAAACGCAAAAAAAAATGTTTGCTTTACTATATCTATTTCTAATTTCTATTCCTTATTTTTTGCAGATCTCTTTACTGTTTGCTATTCATCGGGTTTAAACAACAGGTTTAAGAAATCATCTCCAGACCTCAAGGCAACCACAAGTCACACCACTCCAACACCAGTGACCATCATGGAAGTTTCCTGAAACCTTAACGCTGCCTCGAACTACCTCGACTTAACTCTCAAACATTCCAAAACGGCATCACACGTACCCATCAAATCCAAAAAATCTGGCCCTCATCTCGCAGGACATCCTTGAACAGATAAACGGCTCCTGATCTCCAGACTCCACAGACGCAAAAAGCTTCAAGGCAACGCAATCCGAGAACGTTCACTCCACACGGTACAGAAATTACAGAAGCATCACATGTACTATTAAGAGCGCTGAGCAAGTCGGCGATGAACTGATCCTTTTACGATTTATTCATCCATCTGTCAGTTTATTTCTTGTGCTGAAGTCCAGAGATTAAAAGTGAAGAGGTTCTGAGAGAGATTCAGGCAGCTGGGCATAATGAGCAAGATTTGTGGAAGAAGTAAATCAATGAATTGCTCAAAGAGCTAAAGAATCTAGAACTAAACAATATTTACAATTACACTATTGTTTTAAATGAGGTAAAACATTATAATTAAATAATGGGCAGGTTTTGTTTAATTCATGTACAATAGGTCGGATGATACGTGATAGAACCAGCTGATACAGAACATTTGTGGACATGGATGTCCCGGGTCGATTAAGAGATTGCGACTCTTCTGTTTAATGCAAAATGAACAAGCCCTCGTAAATGTTTTATTTATTACAATCAAATCAACAATCTGCATTTATAACATTATAACATTTATACCATTATAACATATTTATAACAGCAATAACATTCATCAGTTATTTTTATTATTACATGGTTGTTCTGTTGCCGTTTTTTTTTTTTGCAATACCACTGCGTAACATAAAGATAATATTTTCCAAAAGATAATCTGTCTCCATTACCAAATTGGATGGATTGTTGGTAATTGTTGGAATAACACGAGGCTCACCTGCCATCCTCTCTCAGTGTATTGAGTTACTCTTGTGTGATGGCTGATGGCTTGTAGTGTGTATGAACGCTGCGGCCTGCAAATCCCGTCAGTAAGTCAATACCAACGAGAGGTTCTGGAATATATCCTGTGTTTAGATTGTAAAGCTGAGTGGACAAAAATAAACGTTACCCGCCACCTGACTTACGTGAGATTTGGGAATAACACGGCGGGTGTGGCACGAGTGGGGCCCAGATCCCCTTTGATCTTTCGTGATTCTAGCTTGATTTGTGCTTATCTGGTTTATCCATACAGTACTGGACTGTGTAAATGTGCTTGCATGGTATTAAATGGTATAACATTGTGCACAACATACAAAAATCTGATGATTTAATTATTTACATCACAGAGATGATTATAGGTAAGATTACATTTAATACTAAATTATTTCTAATCTAGTAAGCACTGGAAACATTGAACAAAATTGGCATTTACAAGCCAGATGTTTTAATTTAAATATTTAGATGCAATTATTTTAATAATGAACTAAAGAATATTCATCTTTTAAACAAGTAACAATAAATGTCCACGTAGGGGCGCTATTTTACAACATTAAACCACCAATCTGATTTAAGAAATTAAGGCATAAAATGTTAACAATCCGATTAGATAATTTGAGGACAGACCATAATAGTTATTTATTATTAATAGTTTACTTATTTATTGTAACTTATTTGAAAATAAATCGATTACAAAGTAAAGGCATGCGAGTGTTCTGACGTCATCACGCACGGTTTAGGATCGGTCATGTGACGAGCGTCGTTACATACGGCGCAGTGACGGTCAGCTGATTCGTTGCAGAGGAAGAAGGTTCGAGTCACAAATCCAGCAGAATGAAGCGCTTTGTGTTCGTTCATTTCACGCTTTTTGCTTCTGTTTTAACAGGTACCGCTTTGCTTGATATATTTATAACAGTTTTAAGCTATTGGTGTCAATAATGAGTCCGTTTAAGGTGCTAAAATTCGGTTGACTGGCGATGCTAAGTCGACTTGCTGGCTCTTAGCTGTCAAAGGGCCTAATCCTAAATCACACCTTGTTCCCTAGACCACTTCATTTTTAAAACGCAGTAGGCAGATTATTTAGTGCACTTGGTAAAATACATTTTGTAATTTGTATTACAGCCGTCAATTTTACTTACCCAGCGGTCATGTAGCTCGACAAAAATATTAGACTTCTGATGTGTGTGTGTGTGTGTGTGTGTGTGTGTGTGTGTGTGTGTGATATTAAACAAACCAGATACCAGGTTTATGGAGGCTCAAGCCCAGGTCTTTCAGCAGTTATATTATTCTGTACTAATTTATGTATCATTACAGGATTTTAAAGTGCAGTAAACGATGCAAGTCACGTGACTCGATTCCCATATGGGACGGGCCGTGTAGTTTGTATGTTCTTCCTGCTCGGCTTTCCTATGGGAGCTCCGGTTTCCTTTTCCACTCCAAAAACATAATGCACTGGAGATACTGGAAGAACCTAATCAAAACAAACACAAAGATGCTTTAATGCCGTGTCCTGATTTTTATTAGTGCTTTTGTTCTGCAGGTGTTTTCGGAGACCAGCTGAGCGTTTTGCGGAGCCCCCAATATGTGAACTTCAAGTCAGGAACTTGGCCACTATCAGGAGAGAAGATCCCAGACCTGGTGGCTCTTACGATGGGCTTTTCTGTTAGTGAGGTATGATATTTCTTCTTGTTGAGCCGCTGCACATTTTTTCCCTCGTATTTGGCGTATGTACATCATTATAGTAGAGAATAAAAACTACTAATCATGTCCAACTATCCAGTTTAGATCCTCCAGTGTTAAATCGACACTGTCAAAACGATGCAGACTACAAGTAGTAGTAGGGACGAAACCACAAGGGGGAGCACTATAGCCATCAAAACAATGCCGAGCACGTTTATAGTTAAAGTAGTCACTCTCTGCAAATGCTGGGGATTTGATGTTTACAGTCCTTTGTTAACAATTCCAACATTAATGATGATAACTATAGCAATTTCTCATCATCTTTTTAGAGCGTAAACACGACAGACACGACGCCTTCTAACAATGTAGTGGTTAATTACTTTACTGTGTATTTGACTTTGGCGGAGAACTTGAAAAGGAAAATGACTTGAGTATAGATCAACCTTTAGGGCAACACTGTGCACTGAGAGGCACAACTGGTGTGCTAGCGTTTTTCACCGCTGTAGCTCCAAAATAGTTATATTTTACTTAAAACAGTCATGTTTTGTTTTTCTAAACTAGTTTAGAACTTGTGTGTATGTGTGTTAATGCTTTGTGTTGTAAATCCGTAGTCATTTTTGATACACAAAACTGAATTCGTCTGTCTAAAGTTTTGAAAGGCTTCTTTTATAAGCCGTGTTTCTGTGTGCAGGATCTTGAGTGGCCGGGTTTAGCGGTTGGTTCCTTGTTCCAGCGTCCGCGCGCTAACGCCCTGATCACTGTACGTGGTGTCGACAGTTTGGATCTTCCTTCCAATATGACCTCTTACCCTCTCGACAATGTAAGTTCCTCAATTTACAAGGCCATATTGTAGCTTTTTTATTAATGATTAATTACTTATGAATCTAGTGACTGTTCAAATCCCGCTGTTCCTGAACTCACCATGTACAGCAGATTAATGTTATTGTGCAACATATGCATGTAGAAATACTGGGAACATAAAAACTAGTGGATTAAATACACTGCTTCTGGATTTGTTTGTTTGTTAGTTTCAGTTGGTCTTCAATTTTTGACTACCTAAATATAATAAATATATTTTAATACAAATTTTCAGCTCATGTTGATAAAGTCTAAGAAATATTTTATTTGAATCTTTCTAATGTTGCAATCTTTCAATTTCTCACTGACTCGTGATCAAACTCCAGCTTCCCTTTATTCTTCAGACTCAGATGTCACACTTTTTCCTCCTTCTGATTTTTTCTCTTCCTTTCTCATTCTGCTGTTATTTTTTTGCTCTTTATTTCAGCCGGTACCGTTCACACTGGACAGTGTGGCCAGTTCCATCCACGGTTTGTTTGCTGAAGGCACTTCTGTGGTTCTGCAACTTGCTCCCAGTGATGAGGTAAAGATTTAGGGCTGTCTGTGTATCTCTCCTGTCTCTCTCTCTCTCTCTCTTTTACCCACGCTGCTGTTCTGTGGGGAAACAGAACTGATTAACAGAGGGGAAACGTAAAGAACATTTATCTGACTCACAGGCTTGGTGTCTGAGAGACAAAATATCTTAGGAAAGTCGTGCAACCCCCCCACCCACATACACACACATTGATTTATATACTCTTGGAAACTTGGTGAAGAGCTGCAGAATAGCACCCTCTGCTGCTTAAGTTAAAATAAAAATCGATTATGTATGAAACAGAATTATGGATTTGATTTGGTTACATTATTGTTACATTATTTGTGTTTATTGTGTGTGTGTGTGTGTGTGTGTGTGTGTGTGTAGAGACTGTATATGATGGGAATGGCTAACACAGTGTTTGAGGATTTACCCGTCACTCTGCAGCAGATCCGTTCTCGGCTCTCTCAGGAGGGTTCGGTCCTACATGTTCTCCCTCTCACCTCACTGAACCGAAACAACGAGGTAATAGCACCAACAAACCCATCTCGGTGTTAACATCCTCTCACTTTCAGAGACTCTCTGTACTGAAGTATAAGTAGTTTAAATACAGTTCTTACTTATGCACAGTGATTTACCCCCAAAAAAGTTCTGAATATTCTGTACTAGCTCCTGTTATGATGAAGTGGTCTGAACCTAGTGTGGAACCGACGTGTAAAACATGATCTAGTAAACAATAAACAAACACTAGACGATGAGTGTTTCCTGTATCCCAACATTTAAAAATATATATATTTTTTTGTATAATTCTTTTTTTATTTCTGTGGTGTACAGGCTGATCTGCTTTTCCTGTCTGAGGTTCAGGTGCTGCATGACATTTCTGCTCTGGTGAGTTTCAAGCATCATATAAACCCATATAACACATCCCATTGCTTCCCATCTGGGGGCTTGTACTATGTATTCTGACACCTTTATCAAAAACAGCATTTCATTTGAAGAAGAATGTAAATATTTCTTCATTCAACTACAATTATTAGTTTTTTTGTGCCTATAGCTGCTGAGACATAAACACTTGGCTAAGGACCAAGCTCCCGATCTCTTCTCTCTGGAGTTGGCCGGTATGGAGGAGCTGGATCGGCGCTATGGTACCGACTCACCTCAGTTCCAGGATGCCAGAAAGATTCTAGCTACAGCACTACAGAAGGTAAACGATCTGATACTAATCCTCCTAACACAATCGTACTGTGGATGCTGGTAGATCATGTCTCATTTAAACAGCCTACAAATATAAGACACGCCGATTCTAATTCTGTACTAAAACAATCATCATTGTGGTTTCATTTCGGACGCTGAAGCGCCTCTCACTCAGTTTTGATCCTGCTGTCTGTTTGCACTCATGGTTTAGTTTGCTGATGACGTATTTAGTGTTTACACCAACAACGCGGTGGTGGAGGTGGTGACAGTGAAGACGTTTGAGGCGCCGCTTATCAGAAAGTCTCGCTCCATTCTGGAGAGCAAACAGATCGTGAGTATAGAAATATATTATAATATTATTAATATATTTTTTATGTTCATTGTTGAGCACTTGAGAACAATTACATTCAGAAGTCAAGTTTTTAACGGTGAGGTTGTTCAGTAACACACTCCTCTGTCACAGAGCAATCCTGGAAGTCCATACAACTTGGCCTACAAGTACAACTTCGAGTATGCAGTGGTGTTCAACATTGTCTTGTGGCTCATGATCGCTCTGGCTCTGGCCGTCATTGTCATCTCATACAACCTGTGGAACATGGACCCCGGCTACGACAGCATCATCTACAGGATGACCAATCAGAAGATCCGCATGGATTAAACACCAGCTCCTAATAGTGTTATTTTCTGTCTTTGTGTGTTTGTGATTTTCAGACAGCTCAGCTAAACATTCCACGAGTGTGTTTACATGCAGAAGGCTTTAAATTATTCCCATTTAAGATTCCTATTTCAAGTTTTAGTGAAGCTTGATTGATAAGCGTGCCCTTATTCATTCCAAAATAATCATTAGAGTAATTGGAAAAGAAGATGCATGTGAGCAAATCTAGTGAGTGTTGTTGCTGTTAAAAATATTGACTTGTATTCGTATGACAAAAATATTTATTGATATTTTAGACGAGTTAAGAAAAAAGATGCAAATATCTTCTCGCCAATCAGTTCCACTTTAGCTGAATGGCCATTATCCAAATTCGAATTAAAGCTGTAAATGTTCTGCTATTTTCATTCTCGAGTTGTGATATTGTGTGTCGCCACAAGATTAGTCATTTTTATTTATTGCTGATTACTTGTTTTTATTTGAAAGCGATACACTGAACCGGGTCGTGATCATCGATGACTTGTATGTACAGAGCAACGCATGGAAGCCACAATGTCTTGAGTAAATAAAAACGGAACAGATTGTTTTCTTGTGTAAATGTAATCGTGAGCTTGCAGGGTAGGTGCAGCTGTTGTGTCAGTTGGGTACATTTAGTAGATGTTTCAAATAAAGCAGGACCATGTTGTGGGCATCATTTAGTATTTTATTTATGGCGGTGGGGCGAAAACACTCTGAAGTTACTCTGATGTGTTGAAAGAATAAATCCAGGATTATCTGTTGTTGTGAATAAATGGAACTTAAAATCCAATAAAAAATACTCTTTTGAGGTTTTGTTGGTTACTTTTATTGTGGCACAGTGGGTAGCACGGTCACCTGACCTCAAGAAGGTCTTGGGTTCTGTTGGGATGTGGAAACGTAACCCCCCGGGAACCCCGATGGTCAGTTAAACTGGTTTACCAGGGTTGGTGTTGACTCCTTTTATACTTTTTCCTGTCCTTTGTACAGTCTAAACTAGATCTTAGGTGTTGCCCGATACTACACCTGCACTGTTGTGCTGCTGCCAACTGGCGACTATTGCGCGTTACTACATCTGCACTGTTTTTGTTCTGCCGCCATCTGGTGGCAATTGCGCGTAATCATTCATAAGATTACTACCACACGTTTAGTCAAGTCATAAATGTATTTCTAATAAAATAATAATATGGAAGTATAAGATCACATTGGTGATTAGCTGAAGAAACGCATTTTACTGCAAAACTTACTTTTTATAAAATACAACTTTATGCTTTTATAAATATGTGAGCAATTTGTCGTCACGCACAAACTTCAAGCACAAATGTCATTTTATTTATTTTATATTTTACACAAAGAACACAAGTAAATAATATATCATTGAGTGTTATTTTCTCCATTGTGTGTGTGTGCGTGTTTTGCTTATTTCCATCTGAGATTTAAAATGCAGGTGATTTTCGGAAGAGCAGCAGCGCATCACTGTTGTTTTACTGTAAAAATCCAACATTGAAGACTTTATTTCATTCTTTGGTGGATCCAGAGCCTGAACACGCAGGTCCAATGAAAGGATAAATTAACATTTAAAAATAAAGTGCTGAAACAAAAGTGTTTTAACATTCACGCTTGCAGATCTAAACGCTGTAGTTCTTCTCCTAAACCACTAGAGGGCGGAAATACGACAAAATCTCGTAGTAAATTAAAGCGCATAAAAACGTGAAGAACAAACCGCGCTGTTTGAAGCACCTGGTCAGATAAAACTTTACACGTTTAAATGTTTGTTTCCTCTTTGTTCTATTTCCTTACCGTTTGTGTACGTAGGTTTTTTTAAATACAGGAACTTTGAAAGTAAAGTTTATTTCTAAGGAGCTGCACGGTATAATAATGCAGGATTTTGATCTGCCTATTCGATTCAACTTGAACAGCATCGTTAACCTCACAAGATAAAACATATTATATAAAACGTAGCTTTTTACGATTCATTAAAATGCTACCAAACGCACACAAAACAGCTTTTCATCCAAATATTGATAACTTGCTACAAAAAACTAGTTTATCGTTTAGATAAACGTTTATTAAATGTTATACAAATGTTTTGATTTGGATTGATTTAATTTGATTTTGTTGATCATTAATTCAACTCGAGCTGATAATATTAAATTATCCATAAACAGCATAGTAGTATTTTTTACTTACCACCAGGTGGCAGCAAAGCGTTGCACCGCCCTGCTTTAGGACTGCTTTATAATTCTTATTTTTTTATATTAGCCTTCTGTGACTTCAGATGTGCATTTTGTGTAATAAAAAAAAGTCTAAATTCATTTCTAACTTTACTCACAGTGTTCATTTCCTAACCAGGTGTGTAGTGGCCGATGGCGGCAAGTACCAGAGCTGACCAGGTGAGTAGTGGTGGACGGCTCCGGTTAACAGAGATGACCAGGTGAGTAGAGGCAGGTTTCATTGGTTACCAGAGATGACCATGATTATCTACATAATGCTTTGAGTCTAAGTGGCTTTTTACTAAGAAGATTTAAGTGTTCTAGCAAACAAACTTGATTTAAACATGATTAGTGAATAGATGCTAAAATAAAGTCTGACTGGAGATCTAAGCATAAGTGGGGATAGTGGATGAATTGTATTGAATTGGCATACCAAGATAGAACTGTTTTATAAATTAACATATATTTGCAATATTCAATAAACACACATTTAGAATTTTCTCAGGCATTCATGTGGCTCGCACGTTAAGAGCAACTTTTCTGTACAACTACAAGCATTTGCTGATTTCGCCACCTTCAACAATGCCATTTTCTATAAGATAAAATAAATCATAATTTTGTAAAGATGAATTTGTTGTAGAATTAGGGGGGACGACAGTTTTACTGCATCCGATTATGCCTTGACCAGAGTTGATATAAGCACAGGTATCACAAAGCTTGGCTTTATCAGGTTGTCCAGTAGCCCATGGAACTCTGCCACTGGCCTGTCTGACCACCTCTAACCGGTTCTGATCAGGCCGATCCAAGCTACTGAGTTTAAGCTGGTATGGTACAGTGCTGTTCCAATAACCAGTGTTTAAAAACACTGAGATTCAACTGACTGGCATTTACTGTATTTTATTATTTGCCCTTAGCCTTCAAAAGTTCAAACCGGTGTTCCATCCGCTAAATTCTAAACTTGTAAAGTTGTACTTTGTCTCACTCTAGTGGCGATTTGTGGGATAAAATTACAAACGCGCCGAACCGTTCCGAGCGTTTCCGAAGTTTTCCGAACTTGTACGTCATATGTCACGTGATGAGTGTCGGGGTGAGTCGTTACGTCGAGATTCGATTCAAATAAGCTTCGAATCTTCAGTGTTAAAGTCACTAGTTTAATCTGTAAAATCTGTAAAAAAATGATTTTAATTAATAATGTATTAGAAATATGACCTTAAAGCGGGGGTAATTGTAATATCACCAGTTATCTGAATGTACTTAGGATGTGTTGTTATTAGCATTGCTCGAGCTTTAGCTTCATGTCGCAGATTAAAGTGAAAAATAAACCAGTAAAAATAAACCAGACTGGAACTGAAGCTCAGCTGAAGAAAAGGTAACGTTTATTTTTATTTTAATAGTTAAATAATTGAACTATTAGACAAACCGCGTAGCACCATTTGTAAACAACGTACACATCAATCTGTATAGAGACCCGGATGCTATTATTCTTTACAACGTAAATTAAAGAGCAAATAGAACGAACACAAGCAGTTATGGCTTAATTTTCTTATTTAAGTAGATATAAAAACAGCACAGTCTACAGTTTGAGTAATTCAGATTTAAGGGCCTCGCTCAAGGGCCCAAGAACAGCAAAAGTGGCAGTGGTAGGGCTCGAACCAACAACCTTCTGATTACTACAGCAGGTAAAGTCCTCTCAGTAAAGTTTTGGGTTTGTCTTTAGATGGGTCCTTTATGTGTGGGTTTCCTCAGGGTGCTCCGGTTTCCTCCCACGGTACAAAGACATGCAGTCGAGGTTAAATGGGAGACACCATGCGTCTGTGCTTCACCCCGTCTTTCTTACAGAGCTGGAACATGCGAAGAGGAAGAAGAAACTTGGAAATCGAAGTAAAGAATAAATAAACTGCTGCTTATTGACTTCGTTGTTTTCAGATGGGAAGTCCCTTTAAGATCCCAAAGAAAAAACATCCGTCAGAGTCGTCGCTCGTTACCATGACGTCTCCTCTCTCGCGGCTCCAGAATAACAACACGGCAAAAGTAATTCGTTCGTTTTTTATTTACTGCATTCCATCTTCAGACAGACATCCTGTCATGATGTCGAGTGTGTATCTCGACCTGGACCGACTCCGTAGAGCCTCCGTGTCGGCCGACATGCTCCTCCAAAATTTTCTAACTACAGAACGCAAGGAGTAGTGATGAAGACCACACGTCGGATCACTAGAGCCATCAAAACAATCGAATAGTTAAAGTCTCTGCTCCCTGCATGGTGTCAATGTTTATAGTTTTTTCCTTTATCACTCAACCTAGTGGCAGTGATTCACTTTGTGATATTGGCATCGACCAGACCAAACAAATAATCTTAAAATATAATTATAAGCTATTAAAACCTTTTTCTCAATTAACATGGCAATGCTTTTGTGCAGAAATGCCATCCGTATTAAGTAACGGACAATGCTAATCTCTCTCTGTGTGTGTGTGTGTGTGTGTGTGTGTGTGTGTGTGTGTTACAGTCAAAGTGGACTCCTGAAGCTCTGTATGGAAAGAGGCCGAATGTAAACGGTTGTAATAATGGTAGAAAGGACTCTAACACCGGAGCAAGCAGGTCAGAGATTCACATGAGCTGTTAATCATTTGTAGAATATGAGATTGGAGACGGTCACCAAGCTGACTTGCACACGTCTTATTATTATGACCACGGAAACACACCGTTATTGTTTGGACACACTTAAGCAACAGTGTATAACACACACAGAATTCTTTCTTTCCTCAAATTCGATCATGTTCAGAATGTGAATTCGCTGCTTTAAATTGCACACAGGTCTGTGTAGAGGTTTATGGTTGTATGTGTTAGGTCAGTGCCACCAGAATTCTTGTGTTCCTTGCTTTTCCACCAGAGGGCGCAGTCGGGCCAAAAGTTCACTAACGTTTGTGAAGTCTTATAACAAAGTAGTTGATGTCCTTGACTTGATTCCACCGTTCTGTCGGTTTGGTGCTTTAGTAGTTCATCCGCATTAGTGAACCTTGGCCGCCCATGACCCTGGTAATATTCCTCGGTCTGCCAGTTCTCCAAAAAGTGCCAATGACGTACTTGTATATTCTCGTCTGTGAACGTGTTTGATGTACTTGTGTACCGTGTGTCTCATGAATGTAACCAAAAGAGCAAACCACACACCTTGAGGATAAAATGTTTGCTCACAACCTAGTATATTCCACCCACTAACAGGTATGATGATGAACAGCGCGTTCAGAATGTTCAACCTGCTCGGAGACACTGAACTATGTTGTGTACGTATTTGTTACAGCTGGAGACCAAAGCGAGCGTCAGACTCTGTATGTCGGCGTGACGAGGACAAACATCCCTCATCATCTCTGTCGCAAAGGAGTATGGGTAAAATCATTTATAATTTCTCATTTTTGTAATAGCTATGCCAAGCTTGATAAGCGAGGATATCAAGTATTTATGATTATTTGTATTAAGCTTAAACACACAACCCAAATACTTAACAATTTACTTAACAAAACATTTTTATTAATAAGTAAAACGTCATCAGTGTTTTAAATACACATAAATATGCACCGTTAGTCGTGTTCCAAACCAGCAGGCGACGATGCAAAACTAACAATAAAACCACTGCCAATGAGACGCTTTAATGTGTTGTTTAGCTGTACGCTAACGATCGTTTTACACACTTCATAGCCGAACATGAAAACGTTTTCCATCTTCAAAAAAGCGTTTTCAGATTTTTTCCACGTTAAGCAGATGCACCAATTTTATCTGCACATTTGTTCACATGGTATACCCCACACCACCTAGCAATTAGCAGTGACGCACGTCTTCATCTGAAGTTAAACATCATAAAGTAGCCGAGAGTTCTATCTGGCACGATTTTAAAATCGGACTAATGAGGGAAACTTGCTTATGCGGTGCCCTAATGAGCTCTTAAAGTCAAACCATCTCCCCCCCGTCTCGCCCTCTTTTTCTCCCTCTGTCCTTCGTTCTCGTTTTTTCGGCTCCCCACATTTAGCTGGAACACGGCAGCATTTTCCTGGCCGGAGATCCCTGATAAAAGAATTCGTTTCACTTCTAGAAAATCTTTCAAATCTCCTGCTGTGCTTATTCCTACAATCGTAGCTTCTCTTGAGGATGATCCTGATAGCAGATGCTGTCACAATCAAAGCTGTGATGGAATTTTCAGATCTAGCTGTTATTTTATTTATATAGAGCTGTAACGTTCACCCGTGCTCATGTAAATGAAGCCCTGCCTTCCACAATCTAAAATACAACAACAATTATCTTCCGTACATTTATTATAATTTGCCATGTTACGGTTCCGTCTGTATGGATACGGTTCACGGTGATTTTACATCATGTGCACATATGCAGACAAAATGTAATCGTCTATTTCATTGCTAAATGTCATATACAGCAGCAACTATATTATAAACCTGATCTAGTAATTAATGTACTTGATATGATTTGGTGTACAACACTACAAGCACACAAGAGCAGTACATCAGAAGCGCTCTCCTGCATGTAATGACGTTTATTTTTTCTGTCTGACAGGCTCTGGTCTCAGTGGGAGGGTCCGATGTTTGGAATTTCAAGGCGAAAAAGATCGTGAGGACAAAAACGATACAGACAAGTGTCTGGTGAGTTCTGTTTTTTTTTTTAATCTGCACTGAAGTGTAATGTGCACACACTTCAAACGATGAAAAAAAATTTTTTCCTCACAGATGAATGAGGGTGGAGATTTGGGACAGAATGGACAACATACAGACCCTTCTGCCGAAAAGAAAGTTCTGGAGGAGCAGGTGAAGACCCCGGAGAACAGAGGAACCTCATCGAACCAGGACTGGACTTTTCCCAGGAAGAAGCTCCGACTTAAACTCACATATAAAACCTACCAGAGAATCAAACACAGCGCTGCTGAACCCAGTATGTTCCGGTCAATTTGCTTTATTGATATGAGAAATAAACACATTTGTATCGTCATGACATCCATACGGTTTTTATTAAATAAAATAAAACTAGTATATCTAGAGAGAAGAAAATAGTCAAAAATACATAAATGTGTAGGGGTGGACGGGTCTTTACTTGTCTTTATCTGTGGTGTCTGTCTGGCTCTCACGTATTTTCTCTCTTTACCTCTCTTACCCATTAGTTTTCGATCATAGTATTTAGTGAACTGAGAAGGGTGTGTGTGTAGCAACTTTATCTGTGTAGGAACACAGTGTTCCAGATTTATTGATAAATGATGGAACCGTGTTTGAAAGCTGAAGGTACGATGTAGGGTGTGTGTTGTAAACTCGGACATCACTAACGTTCCGTGTCCTGAAGCACACACTGGTCTCCGGATCAGAGCTGCTAAATGACTTAACACAACCCCACCGCCTTTCCTGGACGCAGCGCTGGAAAAAGTGTTCCGCTTTACTCTGGGACTTGGGCTTGTTTTTAAAGGTGCAATAAGTATGTTTTTCCATTTTTAATTGAAGAACCAGCGTGTTATTTTGGATGCGGGGCTGGAAATGAGGATAAAGGCAAAAGTTTTAATAAGTTTAATGAGTTTACATGCAACATCATGATTCTTTCATTTTGTCATGTCTGATCTGTTACGTGTGCCAGAACTTTCTAATCATTTCTTGCATGTTTCAGTGGGACGATACCTCAAATTGTGCAGTCATTTTTAATAAAATAATACCGGCTCTGAAATGTTCCCCACTATAAGTCTTTCTATGTACCTGTTGCATTATGAATGTGTGTCTGAAAGTCAAAAAGTGCTTTTATTCATGTGTAACAGTCGTACTCTCCAGTGACGATGAAGACTGCGCAGACAGACGATGCACCGATGGCCGACCCGGTGACTGCTCTGAGCCAAGCTTTCAGGTGAGCTCACTCGGTCCATAACACAGATACGTTAGAACGTTCCGAGCACTGACGGGGGAAGTTTATTGAGTAACGTGGCACAGGATATATCAGGCCGCAAATGAAGTGTTTATTTGTGTGTAGAAATGACCCTGTCACTGGTTTGCTCGTTCCTTCCTTGGACCGTTACGGATGTGGAACACCGGGGGAGCTGCCGTTCTGTAAACACTCCGACCTCTCGACTAACGTTTTATTGCTTCTAACAGCAACTCTGGATAAAATGTTTACTTGTGGGGTAAAATACAAACTCCAGACTGGATCAGAACTCACCGGGGGGATCGAACACCGGACCTTCGCTGAGTTTATGTCCACGTGTGATGTCGATTTTGTTGTATCTTCTAGAAGACGAGCGCCAGCGGCGCATCTGAAGAGCGTGTTCTATCTCCATCCATCATCCAACTGACCTTCTCCACTCTACACCACGGTACAACCCGGACTCTCGCCGACGGCCTCATCACAGTGAGTGTGTGGTCACGCGTACACACACACACACACACACAGATTAATGACGCACTAGTGTTAGGATTTATAATATTTATATTGTCGAGTTTTGGTTTTAAGACCAAGGATCCAGAAACAAGGATTTATTTACTGAACATGATTCGGGTCTGAAAGGATTAACAGGTTGTGTTTATAGAAAATGTTCTGATTCTAAACTGCAGGATGTGCTTAAGAGGAACACGAGCACCAGTCTAGGGTTAACGTGACCGACTCCAGTAAACGCACACACACGCGCACATCCACCCCATTAAAGTCCAACACATCTCCAATAACCATAAATTCTTCATGCACGTGTCTGTTTATTTTCTTTTATTAGCTCTAATAAACTATTAACGAGGCACGATCGCACACCAACATCTTCGTAGGATGACCAATTCACGTTGAAGTGTTCAGTAACAAAAGTCACTGTAGTGTGTGTGGGACTTTAAAACACACTTCACTGTTTTACTACACGTGTGTGTGTGTCGTAGCATGTGCAGAACGAGGCCTGGCATTAACAGTGGATGAGTAGGGTTGGTGGGTGGTTACTTTATTAATCCTTTAGGTAATGAACGCGACCTTCACACATGCTGTACACACTGATGCTCCTTCAGACCGTGCCAGATGTTGACAGACGTGTTTTACTGGTCTTTTTCTGCGTTGGGAGTTTTGTTTTCTGTTGTTTTTTGCATTTTCTTTCAGTTTTTCTCTTTAATTTAGGCTCTGGCGGTTCATGTTCTTCTGATTTCACTGGCCCCTGATTTCATTCGGATATGCTCATGCCTACTGGTTGGAACCTTATTACTTGCCATCCTCACCTGTCACTAACATTCTCTTCTCTTTCCTATTTATCTCGACCCTTCTATTTACATTAGACTTACACATCTACCAATTCTTACACGTCCCAACCTAGCAGATACGGTGCGTCCACATTATTATTGTCTTCAGCATTCACTAGATGGTCAGTTAAGTTTGTGTGAGTTCTGATCTCGGCTTTCTTTTTTGTAGTTTTTTTTTCTCTACGTTTTAGTTGATGTAACACAAACACTACACACTCAGTTTGTGGATGATTAACACACTTGTTGTTTACTGTGCTGTAATGCTGTCGTTTGTTCTGTTGTGCAGATCACAGAAGAATGCATCTCGATACCACTGAAAGGTAAAAGCTTCTCCACATCACTGACCTGCCTTAACATGCAAGCAAAATGTCGTGGAAGCAGTACAAGCTAACAATAAACCAGTGAAGTGTAATGTTGGTATGTTCTCTGTGGGTTTATTTATTTAAGGAGTCCCCAACGATAAAGGTGATACGAGTGTACATGCGAGTGTTTCAGTGTCGATCGTTCCTTCGGAGCTGCAAGCGTTCGGCGTGTGGAACACGGACACATGTGAATCTCGACAACAGCACTCGTCATCATCGTCCTTCCTCTTTCTAGTGCTGACCGATGCTCAGGCCAGACTGATGCACACCGAGCTCTCGTCTCTACGCAACACACACACAGCTGGTAACACACACAACCACACATGTTAATACACACACTAACGTGGTTATACACACACTATCACCTGGTAATTCTCACACACAGAGACAATTGCTAATACACACACACACACACACACCGAGAGACTTTGAAATACACACACGTGTTTTCTGTCCAGGTCTGGCTTGCCCGTTCGTATTGGTGCTCCTGGCTGGACGTCTGAAGGACCTCCAGCACGCCTCTTTGGTCTCTCTGATGGGTTTGATGGCTCTGAAGAGTGGCCGTCCACAGCTGAGCGATCCTCTGTCCCTGGACGACGGGTTTAAACGTCTGCAGAGTAATCCTCGGGGTTTCCACCTCCTAAATGTGCTGAGACACAAAATGAGGAGCAGTCGGGTGTGTATCGAGTAGTTCTGATAATAACGGAAGAAACATTTCCAGCTTTAATGTGCAAAAATATTCAGTAATAATCCGAATCCAAACTTTATCTGCATATTTTCTGATGTACAAACGTTTCCTGTCATTAAATTAAGCCACACTGAGGTCCACGGATGTGTCGCGGATCTAAAAGAATCTGGTCCGATTAATGGAACTTGTTGTTTTTGTTTACAGATGAGTCAGAATGGGACCCCAAATGGACTACAAAAACACACAAGTACACGACCAGCATCCCTCCGGAGCAGCTCGTTGTCCCGAAGGTGCCGTTCCCTGGTTATAAAGCAACGTTCTCCTGATCAAACCTCTCCTGATAAGCACCTGGTTTATTCAGACTGAACTGTTTGTGTTGTTGTTATTATTGTTTCTGATTAGGTTAATACAGTTTCCGCCTCCACCGTCCAAGGGTGGCATTACTGTGACCATGGAGGACCTCGAGTGCCTCCGGGACGGCGAGTTTCTCAATGATGTCATCATAGATTTCTACCTCAAGTGAGTTTTCCAAGATGTGTTCCGTCCACGTTCTGTATATTTTATTTAACGTTTACATGATGTTACATTTTAGGGTCTCTTGTGTCATGGTGGTTAGAGAACTGGACTTTAGAGAACCCCAACCCCCCCCCCCCAACTGCTCCCCGTGGCTCGGTTTGCCCACCGCTTCACTCATCAAATCAAATATAATTTACTTTGTCATTACACATATACAGATGTACAGTATGATGAAATGTTTCTCTTCGAATATCCCAACTTGTCTGGAAGTTGGGGTCAGAGCCAATGTACGGCGCCCCTGGAGCAGACAGGGTTAAGGGTCTTGCTCAAGGACCCAGCAGTGGCCGTGTAGCAAAGCCTGGATTTAAATCCCCAACCTTTGGGTTCCCAGCCCAACGCTCTACCCACTAGGCTACACTGTCCCCTATTTATGTACACTCATGTACTGCTAGTCACTCGTGTTTGTGTTTCGCTGCACTGATTAGGTTAAATGTGGAGGATTTCTTTCTGTGTCAGTGTTTTAAATCTTCTTTATGACTCACTCCAGTTGTTGTCTACTATCACCACTAGGTGGGGTTGGATCTGATTCATATCGTTCTGTTTCAGGTTCCTGCAGCTGGAGAGTGAAGATCGGGATTTAGCCAACAGGTCTCACATCTTCAGCAGCTTCTTCTATAAACAGCTGACTCGAAAGGACAACGCCACGGAGGAGGAGGCGGGTGGCACGTGAGCAACACACACACACACACACACACACACACACACACACACACACACACACAGAGCACGGACGGTTTTGCTTTGAGATGTCTGTGAAACAGCTTGAGGTGAAAGTTCAGTGTGTTAGTGTAACAGGTGCCCACATGGACACGACTGGTCGTATCTGGCTTCATTACCGGCATTGATGCAGAAGTTTAAATCAGCCTTATGGTTTACCCACAATGCAATACGAGTCACATTACTGTTATCAATCAAATTAATCAAAGTACTGAATTTGTGATCTTTATATTTATCTGAACAATGGATGCAATTGTGTGTGCGGGGTGTGTGAAAAGTAAAGCAGAGAAAATATAGCCTCAGCGCCCTCTGCTGTTTAAAGTGAATATTGATTCAAACATTGATTTCACAGATTTTAATAAACCAGACCTCTAAGTCCATTTTATTTAATTCCGAGACTCAGCAGAGACGAAAACACTCATGTGTTGGTAATAAACGTTTATTTGCAGATGTTGTGATCTGTAGAACTGATGGGTAATGAACTGCTACCCGTTTTAGCACTTTCATGCTGTGCCATTTTTACAGGGTTCAGTACCGACGCCATCAGAGAGTACGAACGTGGACCAGGAACGTGGATATCTTCAGCAAGGACTTCCTTTTTATACCAGTCAATCAAGAGTAAGTGCAAGTTTAGTCATAGACTATTTTAATATCAGTAATGTAATTTCCCCACTGTGGGACTCATAAAGGATTATCTTAATGTAATGATCTGTACGATTATCGATACCATAGGAGTTTTAAACAAGTTTACCTGCTTATCTTTTATTAATCTTGATAACTAATGACTTAATTTCTGACGTAGGATAACACTATGCCAAACAAAGCAGTACATTTACTTTACTGTGTAATAACTGACTGTGCCCTCTGCTGTTTAAAATGAATATGGATTCATGCTGAGTAAGACTGCGTGTACCGATGTTTGATCGGTCTTGTACTTTAACTTCACCGCGCTAGTATAAATGGGGTTTGTTCAGATTCGTTCTATTGTCAGGGAGAAGATGAATCTCGAACCGTTGGCTGGTTACCACGACGACGTTTTCCCGGACAGTCAGAAGCACAGACCCAAGATCCTCTCCAAACGAGAAGCTTCTGGGACACATGGAGCTTGTTTACACTTAAGCTGGACGCTGAGATTATAAGCTTTCATATACGGAAGATCTCAGTCAGTGTCACATCGCATGATTTAGTGCTGCTGAGATTTTCTACTACTTGTGTGGCGGCTAGAACCCGCGGCTGATATGGAGCGTGTTCTACTGTGGTTCATGCCACCTGTTTTCCAACCACTTCTAATTCATGGCAGACCTCAAAGTTCTCTTGTGGTTCTTGGAACAGAAATCGACAGTTGGTAGGGGGGGCGGGTTTGCTCCAAACCTTGGCAAAGAAAACATTTTTATTTAAGATGAATGTCCAGCTCAGGAGAAGTATTCACTGCTAGAACTTAAACGAGTGTGTGTGTGTGTGTGTGTGTGTGGTTATATATATATATATATAAATAAACCAACATCCGATTTAAATTGATTGTAACAGATGTAAGAGGAACATTGTGCTCGTGTTAATAACGAACATTTGGAACAAACCCCCCCTGGTATTCTGTGTGTGAGTGACATTGACCATGAATGTACACATTAGGACATTGTTTGTCCCAGATTCACACACCTCCAGCCTCTCGATGTCCCGGTGTGTATTCCAGCTGTCTCACAGAGTCTGTGAACACGAGCTGGACTCGTTTGAAGAGCTCAGTCACACATGTTAACTCTTCCTGTACTTGTCTGTCTCTCTCCTCCATTCTTTCTCTCTCTCCCCGTGTCTGGGTAGAGCTCACTGGTACCTGGTGGTGATCTGTTTCCCGGGACTCCTACAGACCGACTCGGTCACGTGGAACACAAGGCGTACAGGTAGTTTACTTACATCCAGGGGCGCTGTAAAGAACTGATACGTTTATAAAAAATAAAAAAAGCTACGAGGCTCAGCTCGTATCGTAGTGTTAAGTAATAATCATGACAAATTTAGAAAACATTAGTGTGTTTTTTTTACTTCTCTGCAGGAAGTCCCGAAGAGATGAAGAGCCAATCAAAAGATGGCAAATTAAAACCGTACGATCTTCCGGTAATGACTGAAGTCTCATTCACATCAGTAACGAATCAGCTGGAACTCGAACATCATGACAAGTGTTAATAATACAGCTGCAAATATTCTAATCACATCTTCTACACAATCATCTAATAGTGCGGCTTGTTTTTCTCACAGTGAAGTAACAACACGTCACGAGGTTATTGAATATCGATGATGCGCAATAGCATTTGATATTTAGTTTAAACAGCAGAGGGCACCGTCTTGTGTTTTACACCAATGGTAAAGCAGCATTGGTTTCGGAAACTTATTTATTTCGGAAATAAAAAGGCATCCATTATTAAAATAAACATCTTTACACTACAGAAAATATAAGTTTCATTTATTTACAAACCACATGATCAGCGTGAGCGAGTAAAATGTGGCAACGTTAAAATCATCTAATGAACCTTTTGTTTACATAAAAGAACTAAACTTGGTGACTGATGTAGAGCTTGAATTTTCTTTACTTTGTTTGCTCAACTTATTAAAATTGTGTGTGCGTGTGCGTGTGTGTGTGTGTGTGTGTGTGTGTGTGTGTGTGTGTGTAGGACTGTACAGCACGTAACTGTAAGAGCGAGATGATCATTAGAAGGTAAGAAATTCATTCGAGCACTATAAATAATAATATTCATTAAAAAATGATCAAATTATCGTATTTATTCTCTCTCTACAGACCTTGCATATTGATTATGGATTCTCTGAAGCTTTCCAACCACTCCCGCGTCTTTACACTGTTACGAGAGTAAGTTTGTCGTGTTTGTTGTGTTGATCATTGATTTTATAGAGATTTATTTCTTTGATGATTATAATAAGTGGTTTACATAAGTAATGTTTCACATTTTGGCGGGGGGGACTGGGACGGTACCTTCAGATACCTGCAGGTGGAGTGGGAGATGAGACGAGGGACCCCACGGTTGTTTAATGAAGGTACCATCAAAGGCAGCCAGTGTAGAGTCCCCCTGCAGGACAACAGCAGCGACTGCGGCCTCTATCTGCTACAGTATGTGGAGAGCTTCCTGCAGGTACACACACACACACACACACACACACACACAGTACTAGCACTCATCTTTGTGGACATGTGTACAACACACTGTACTGAACACACACACACACACAGTTACTAACACTCATCGTTGTGGACATGTGTACAACACACTGTACTCTGAGCAGCTCCAAACATTAAAAAAAAAATCCTGTCTCTGTAGAATCCAGTCGTGCACTTTGACCTCCCGCTGAGGCTGGAGCGCTGGTTCCCTCGCCAGCAGGTGCGCAAGAAGAGGGCGGAGCTCCGTGAACTGGTGCTTCAGCTGTATCGAAAGCAAGGTGGCGACATCGTAGAAAACAGCAGCACTAGCAGCTAATGCTGAGCGTTTCCAGGTGATCTAGGGGTGTATGTGTGTGTAACTTATGATGTTGTCCACCCCGGAATGTTCCAGTATGGTACATGGATTTACACCTGGAGGTCCAGGAGCATCTCTCACTGAGTATGATGTAGGAGATGTTCAGAGGAGCGAGCTGAGCCCTGACGGAACAACAACAAAAGTTCTGGTCTCATTTTCTTTATCTTGTTTCTGCGACCCAGGTTTGGTATTCAAAATGGAAGAACTGCTGACTTTAGTTCAGCTCTACAAGACTCTCTTATGAGGGTGTTTGTGTGAATGAGTGTGAATTTTTACGTGTGTGTTTTTGTCTCTTTAACGTGTGTGTATGTTCTGATGCTTCAGTTGTGCTGCTTGTACATATTCATGTTTCCTGTGTAAATAATGTAAGCAGTAGGAATGTGAAACTTATTGTCTAAAGAAAAATGAGCACAATTTTATCCAGAGTAAGAGGCGCGACATGGCTCATCATGCTCTGTTAATTTATTCGTTTCTTTTTAAATTTTGTATTGTGGAAGAATAAAATGAGAGTTTATTTTTAAGATGTTTCGGAGTCTAATCGTTGTGTGTGTGTGTTTAGTTTTGCACATTGTTAGTTTGTATGGAGTCGAGCCCTACGGCGATGAAGGACGCGGTCTGGGTGGCACCACTAGTGTAGCAGGATGTCAAAGGGATCTCTGTTGAATAGACTCAACATAATTCGAGTCGACAGCAGTGCAGCTTTCATCCGGAACCCTTCACCTGACCCTCCGCCCAGGCCTCATCCGTGGCGAGGAGGTGAGATGGGGGATGAGGTGCTTATCTCAGTCTCTCAGCCTAATCCGGAATTACTGAAACTAGTCTTCACGATTTCTTTCCCGGAACCAGAAACCTGTTTACAGCTCTTCTTACTTCTCGTAGGTGTACGGGTGCTGCTACACACTAATGAAAACTCACAGACGTCATTGCCTCCTGTCACCACTAGCTGGAAGCAAAGTTGCACAGGATTCACATCAATGTTTTGTTTAAGTTTATTAAGTTGCTCCATGATGCAAACAACTTGAATGAAAATAACGATTCGTTAACTCTTAGCTAACAGTGATAGCAGCACCTGGTGTGAACATTTATAATCGTAGTGTAATAGCTTAACGATTTAATCTGGGCCATATGTGGGTTCTTCTGGTCACACGTTGTGGCTACTATGCTACGATAATGTCTGTAGTGATTTAGTAATATCACCCACAGACCATGTAAATTCTGCATTTTCGTTTAAAACTAGATTTTGTCACTACCTAGTGGTGATAGAATGAAATTATAAACATAAAGACTGAAGAAATATTGTTTCTTTTTGGAACGGTGCCAGACGTTGGTGGAATCTGTGACTCCTACACTCGCTTTCCTCAAACGGCTTAACAAATAGGATTAAAGGGCTAAAAAAAAATCTCTGCAAACTAGCATCTGTTAAACGGGGCAGAACCTGCACGATGTGTAACGGTGTGCCAAGAACGTTTGTGTCAGCCGAGCGTTATTGTGAATTTTATTAGCTTTTGTTGTGTTACAGACCTCTCAAGCTTAAGGTTTGGAGGTCGTAATAATGATGGACCTGTTGTGGAAATATTTGGTTGTTTTTCTTTCTGCACGACTCTTCTACATCGATGCAGGTACGTGTGATTCCATTTATATTTATATTTAACCTTTAGATTCGTTCTAATTTCAAACAATTCTTGTTTGATCGAACTATAGTTGGTTTCTGATTATTCCCTACATTCTAGAAGAATCTTGAAGACATTTGACCTGGAATAGATTATGTATTTTAAATTGTACTTTGATGACAGCTTTGCGTTTTGCCATCAAGTTCTTTAAATCTGCTTTACGAGGAACCTCGAATGGTTCAACAGTCATGAAGGAGTTGCTATAGGTTAAGTGCTTTTCTTTCATGCTGGGGTCCAATTAAACTTAAATCATCGTTTAGGTCATGTGATCGTGGGGGCCGGGTCATGTGACCCAGTCTATATGTGTGTGTGTGTGTGTTTGTTTGTGTGTGTGTGTGTGTGTGTGTAGAATAATTCCTCACTTATTACTTTTCCTTTACAGGTGGTTGTTCTAGCGTTTACAGCGATGTTTTAGATCCAGCGTTTGGCCGTGTACAGATCTCGGAAGCTTCCAGCTCAGCAGAAAGTTCGCTGGCCGAGACGCTGGCATCCCTCTCCAGATCTGGCGAGGCCAGAAGTGTGTGGAGAGAGAAACGTGGCGCCCTCTTTCCTAACGGAGTCAAACTCTGTTCTCAGGAGTCGCTCCAACAAGCAGTACACAATCATCTCCACTATTTTTATCTCCGAGGTAGGAAGATTCGGAACAGTCCCTGGGTCTGGAGGTGTAATGAATCGTGTGTGTGTGCGTGTGTGGGGTGGGGGGTAACTTGATAGGCAGTGCTTCTTGTGCACGATTTGTGTTGTTGAAATGTAACACCGCAAAATGATGGCAAATAGAAAAGAATAAATGAAACGTGCAGAACATCTTCATGTCAGGCTGCATGTAGATTTGAGTTCTGACCCATCCGCATGGCGTCATTCTTCCATCACCCCTCCACCTCCACCCCTCTACCGGCTCCGCCAGGAAAATCCGTGTCCCTCCGAACTCGCACCCTGAACCATTTCAGCGGACGGTCTAACAGGAAGATCCGAACTCTGGTGCTCCCATGGGACACCAGTTCAGCGTTCCCAGTACAGGAAAGGTTGAGAAAATACGCCGACCCCGTGTCGTACGTGTTTCTTTTTCCTTTTGATTTCTTAATATTGGACAAAATTCGGTTCTTATGTGGTGGAAGAAGTGACGCCACCAATCTGGGGAGAAAATGTTTCCATTATTTTGGCTCCTCCGCCATTGGTGTTTTTTTTTGTGTGTCATGAAGGAAAACACCAGACACAAATGTGACTTGAAGAACAAACCATCCACTATTTACTGTATTTTCATGTCAGAAATCCTTAATAAGCTGTTCGTAAGTTAGTCTGAATCCTTGTTGAGTACAGTTTGTGTTTATCTTCAGTTTGTCAGGAGACGGTGTGGGAAGCCTTTAAGATCTTCTGGGACCGACTACCCAAGAGGGACGAGTACGAGCAGTGGATCAGCATGTGCCAGAACGGCGGTATCAGCGTCTTCGACATCGGCAAGAACTTCAGTCAGTCGGCCGAGCATCTCGTCATCATTACCAGAGTAATAAGAATCAATCCAGAAGTTTTTTTTATCTTTATCACAAAACAAATGTGAAGGATACACGTACGTACTAAAACGTCCGTGAGAGAAGATCTAACCACTATTGATCAGCATGTACTGCCCGAGTGGGCTCTTAAAGGTGGTGTGAATAGCACTGATTATTTCATCACCGTGCCTGTTACTGAGTGGGATATATTACCCAGCAAGTCATTTTATTCTCAAAGTTGAGGTCAGAGCATCTTCAAAACGGCAGCTCTTATGAAGTGTTCCTGCTCTGCAGTGGTACAACACACAAGAAGTAACTAATAGAAAGTCAAAATAAACACCGTTTTTAAATCGTAACTGTGTTTTTTTATTTTTAGAGAGTCAACATGGCAGCAACAACAAGGTAACTGTTAAATCCCCTTAAAAAATTACAGTAGTGATTGTAATAACACAGTTAAGACTTAAGAGTTTTTCTTTCTGCAGACAACAGATGGCAGTTGCTCCTACAAACGTGGATGGGATCAACACCACTGGAGAAGGTCTGTGGGTTTTTCTTTCAAAGTCAAAGTAGATCAAAGTCTGAACTTTGTCAAAAGACGGGTATTTCTGTAACTAACTGCAATACCTTAACTGACCACAGTTTTCTATGAGAAACTGGTTTGGAGCGGGGAGGCGCTGTTGAGTTGCGGGTTGATGTGCACAAATGAATGCAGGATAGAAATTTGCGATCTCTAAATATTAAAATAAATAAAAGCAAGTAGACGTGACACATTTGCCAAAGAAAGTCTAATTCAATGTTTTCTACCGTTTATAGTAGAAGAAGCGGCGTCGCTATTAGAAGAAGCCCAATCAATGCAACAAGGGGACGAATTAAATTTAATAGACGCCTCGGAAATCCCCACTCCAGAAGGGAAGACACTAGATACCATCATAAACCCAGCGTCGACAGCGACTGTAGTCACGAGAGTTCCTGTAGATACGGCAGAACCATCCACATCTATAATGACAACTGCAGAACGTTCATTGGAGCCTCCGACTGAACAGACATCTACAATTGGCCGTACCACAGTCTCCAAGGTCCAGCCGACAGACTTGAGCTCACTGTTTGCCCTTACTGTGACCAAAACGCCAGCAGAACCTTCATGGGTGCTTACAGATGCTCCAACAGTTTCGTCCATGATCACGACTGAAAATACTACTTTCAGTCTTGGAGCATCTTTCACCGTCAAATCCAAGGAACCTGCTCAAACAGAGCAGGAACAAACCGGACCCGAGGACCAGATGACTACAGAAGAAGGCCCTACTGGAGCATGGTTGTTACCTGGCAAAGAAACGGCTACACGTTCCTCATCTTGGCCAGAGTCACATCTGACGTCTGAAGGAACCTTTATGGGCTCTGATTTTAAGGAAACATCCAGTACAGATGCAACAGATGTGGTTATTCTGCACGTTTCAGATGCAGAAGACTTAAAGCTGGACGATATGGAAACTACCACGAGAAAAGATGTGACTCTTAATCCAGATGTTGAAGAATACACACTTCAGCTCGAACCTACGGCTGCATGGCAGACGGTTTCTGAAAACACTGTGATGCACGATTCTTCATCCAATCTCGACGTAACCTCGGTGTCTGAGGATCCGGAGTCTTCCATGCCAACATCTAGACATGTTCTGAAGGTTGCAACTGAAGTGATCACTGATCTACATGAACTTACAACAGAACCAGCGGTCAAGGCACCGGGCAGTGAAATCCGTGTTATCCCGGATGTCCTGGGGGCCGCAAGAACGATGGAGACGACCGCCGTTCACCTCCATGAAGGTTTCAGCATGAAAAAATCTAACAACGTGAACATCGTGAGTGTCGTTCTAATGTAATCATGTATCAGGTGTAGTTCACTCGATTTACATTTTCTTTGTACGATCGTAGGCATCGTAAATCGTATTGCATTGTGGGTAGAGTGTATCATACATCCTTGATCAGTAGTAGTCCCTGCATGCTTAGGTTTTGGCATACATGGATGGTGATCCCGAATATCTTTTAGATGGGTAATGAAATCGAAGACTATGTGCCCCGGCCGACGCGACCGCTGGTGGATCACGCGGTCGAGCTGAGCATTAAACTTCGAGGTGAGACGTACGACGACGCCCTCAGAGATCCATCCAGCTTTTACTACCAGCACCTGTCCAAACAGTTCGTAGAGAAGGTATGTAGCATCACGCCCCCATGCGCATCACCTCGTCTGGAAGCCGTCTAAACAAAATAGTTCCAGATTTAACGCTTTTAAAAATACTCACAGACCGACAGAGTATAATTGTGTAATCTATTAAAGAAGATTCCTAGGTAGCCTCTCTAGCTAGCAATGTGTCCAGGGTACCGACTCATAGGTGTGAGTATGGTTTTTACACTACAGACCACAAGGGGGCGAAGAGAATCTTCATTCGCCTTATAATTGCTCATGTAATCATCTAAATCAGGACGGAACTCATTCATTGATCGTAATTTAGTGTTTTTCTTACAAGTGTAACATTTTAATTCGCAACCTTTTTTAAATCCAGGGCTCCTGTAAGTCCCGCTTTTTCATAAATTCCTTTTGGTGTTCAGTAGGAAACTGTTTTGTTAAGTTCTTTCCCAGTTGTAAGTTTTTTTTTTTCAAGCAAATGATCATGTACAGACTTTCACATCCTTCGGAAATTCCCCCTTTTCCGATCTGACTTCTCATCTTTCTTTTTCAAGATTAAAGACGCCTGTGAAAAACTTCCCGGGTTCAAGAGCGTTTATATACGTGACTTCAGGTAAGTCTTGACTTTACTGCTCTATATTGAGTTCCGAATGTTACTGGAAGGGTTCGAGTTGTAATGTTTAATCCTTTTGTTCCTTTTGTTTCGCCTCTCAAAAATCAAACCAGGCCGCAGAAAGACGTGCAAGGGTGAGTAGCAGATTCCATTCGGACGCACAATACTCTGACCTCACGGCTATATATCTGGGGGGGGGTCGTATTTTTTATGAAGCAGTTTATGACTTACGCTTCACATGTTTCAAACATAAAATGAACTGGGGTTCGAGTGTTGATTCAGCACTTTTAATACCTGAGCGATCCTGAGATGAATAACGTAACCTGGCAGTTACTTGAGAAGCTGAATAATCTGATGAGAATTCCGTATGTCTGTACCTGGCAACCCACAATGCAGAAAACTCATAATATATATATATATTATATCACTTGTTTTAATCTTGATATCGGTCGTGTTAATATTATAGTTGAGTTTCTTTCGCTTCTCACTTTCATTCGACAGGGGTTTGGCAGTTGTGGTCCACTATGCCCTCGTTTTAGAAGGAGACACAGCTGGCATTACCAACGACACCATGACCTCCATCACACTTCGATCCAACCAGGTTGAAAAATCTTACACGGACCTGGACGAGATGCCCACCGCCGTCTACACCATCACTGACTTCCGTAACTACATCACCGCGGCTCTGCGCAAAGAGACTCCACGGAACAATGGGAACGCTACTCTGGAGATGGACCCCGACTCCTTACAGCTAGAGAACGGTAAACGACTATTTCAAATATTATCATATCGGTGGTGTAGCATCTCTGAATTGATATTTCTTCTCCTATATTTTTTTTTCTTTATTTTAAAGATTAATAAAGAGCCAATGACTCTGATGTTTCATTGCATTCGAACCCCTGCATGTGTGTATATGTGTAAAGTGTATTAGGCCCCTAAAGTGACCTAAACTGGATGTGGTTTAGTATCAGAGACTCTTGTTTTGGACTCTTGGACGTAGTTTAAACTCTGTATAATGTCATTTACATCTGGCTTTGTTCACAGTGGAGACTTTACTGCCTTCCAGACCGACCAGCAGACCGCTCGACTCCAACGACATGATGGTGAGTCCAGGGTCACGGGCACGACCGCCCGGATGTTGGAAAACCACATTTCTATTCTCCATCAGCCCGGTCCAGAGCTCACTCCTCTCACCGATCTACCTCTTCCATCTGTAAATACGAGAGTTCCTGAAGGAAAAACGTTTGGCAGCATGTTAACCGTCGTTAAATGCAAAACGATACCCTGTAATGGCAGTCATGTGTACGTTTTAGTGCCGCGCATGTTAAAAGATTGCCCTGCTTCCTTTAAAACAGATTACAGAAAGGTCCTTTTCCATAAGCGCTCTCAAGATGCCGCTCAGCAGGCCACATTATGAAAATTGTTTACATCAATCATCATTGTCTGGTTTCCGTTTGACACCGATACGTATTTATTGCCGTCACGAGTCGACTTTCCTCTCCGAGCGCAGTTTAATTAGGAAAGCAAACATGCCGATCGTTTCAGAATTCTTTTCGTTTTTCCCTCTTATTAAACAAACCTGGCTGTTTATTTTACAACTTTTAGTAAATCTGATTTACACTCGTGGTTCGGTCGGTGTGTGATGTGTCGTTTCGGTTGTAACACGGTAACGTGGTCGCAACAAGCCGATCATCTTCTGTTAAAAAAATCAATCAGGTCCTTGCTCATCAAGTCCTGGGTCCTTTGTGTTAGCTGTGTAATTAATTAATAAAAATATTAATTCTAGGTAATGGTTACTTCTATCTTAAATATTATTCTTATCACTGGGCCATTTGCATGTTTTCCTCTTTACCGTGAGGCTCTGCTTGCGTTACTTTAGTTTCACACAAACACCTTCACACTACTCAATACAAACCAAGCACTTAATGATGCATTATTTTGTCTTGTGATTTCTAGTATATTTGTGAGTTTTGTTTATAATGTGGTCACATGACCTGTGAACTAGACTCGACATGCTGGCTGGCAGGGATGAAAAGTTTTTGGTTTTGATTTACGGCTGCTCTGTGTCACTTACACTCCACTTATTACCTGCTTGTTCTTGCGGTCCATAAATCAAACCCAGCACTTTAAGGTGCGCTGTGTGGCCCTGTCGACAGTTTGTTATACTTTAAAACCATTACTTATATACTTATATTATTATATTTTTGTATATTTATTCGAACACTACAAAATTAGAAAGCTCTGGTGCGGAGAATCCTACAATTTCTTTTGAATCTGAGTCGTTTGGAACATTTCCATGTTATTGTTGTACAACTGTGGCACTTACCAGGATTCAAATGTTTTAACATGGTCACCTCACAGCAAGAAGGTCTTGGGTTCGATTGTCACGTAGGGCAGTCATTTCCGTGTTTGTTCGCATATGTCGCTGTGGTTTTGCTCCGGGAGCATTTGTGTGTAGACGAACGCTCTCCTTGTCCACGTGTCCTCTTTATTAAAAATGATAAACGGTTGTTGTGTGTGTGTGTGTGTGTGTGTGTGTGTGTGTGTGTCTGCTGTGACGTGTAAAACATGACATCACAATGAACAAACAAACCTGGAGATGTGTACGATGTAGAAAATGCAACAGACCGACAAACCCTGGACGGAGAAGGTGTGTCTGATTTTGTAAACGATACCGTACAGGAAGTGCGTTTGATGGAAGGAGTTCTGGACCGGTAGTAGCTTGTTGAAAGTTTTGACGTACATCTATGTGGGATTAATGTTCTGACACTTGACTGTTGGAATGCTTTAATTTTCTTTTAGTACAATGTACTCGCCTCAGAAAAACCACCAGATATGCCAGAATTGGACCTGTCCAGTAATGACCTCTTCCTGTACGACCACACACAATCCTACGTTCCCTGGTTCCCCCAAGCTGAGGAGATGAGTGAAAATGATGTGATTGGCTTTGGACATAATTCTCCTAGACATCATATAGAAAACACCCAGAACGCTGTGCTCATTGTATCAAGCAGTGCGTCTTCGGGAGGCAGCGATGGTCCCGGACCTACCACAGAAAGTACGCTTTTATTTTTGCTTCCTGTTCGTTCTTCATGCTGTTTAGAATAACTAATGAATGAATTTATTTATTTTACATATCAGATGAAGCCACCTTTGAAGAAAAGGGCAATCGAGCGCCAACAACCTCGATTGGCCCTTTCACTGCTTCTGTAACCGACGGTACACTTAGAAGTTCTGAAGCATTTTCTGTGGAACCTTTAGGAGCACCAGAGCAAGTTGGTGAAAGTCCTGCAGACTTGGGATCTGGATCTGGCTTCTCCAGCGAAGATGTCTGGCCATGGATGACCGATAAGCCATCATTGAGCTCAGAAGATGTTCCTACCTCGCAGACTGAGGTAGAAACAGAAGGTCCTGGACAATCGGTGACCACTAAGAAACCTGTCAGACCGTCTGTTCATTATCCTAATCATCAACTCACTGAGAATCAGAGTTCTCAACGTACTCCGGCAGCAACAATAACCACAGTGTCTTCTGGAATGGGAGAACGTGCTGTAGATGATGATCTTCTGTCAGTGACTCCTCACATCCCTGAAGTTAGTGTTGAACCACCTCTCGTTAACGATGAAGACGACACAAATGTGCCTGACATCTTCGGGTCAGAAGTTGGGAAGGATCTGGAGATCATTCAAGAAGAAGTAAAGGACGTTGAACCTGAACCCACTGAAGCTCCGGCATCTTACCTCTCATATGAAGAACTTTCCAAAGACAAGATCATGTTGGTTAAGGACGAATTCGTGGTCATCGCACAACCTGCACCAGTGGTCACAGAAGCACCAAGTGTAGAGCCATCAACCCCTCTTTCACCTGAGAAGCAGTCTCCACTCACTGTGATCTCAGAGTATGGAAGTGATGTCTCTCTTCTGAACTTTACACCCAGATCTTTCTCCACCACTATTCTAGGTTCTGAAGAGGTCGGTGTAGATGTCTTCTCAACCGTCAAACCGTCATACTCAAAGGGGTCCAAAGGAATCAACGTTGATGTCTTTCAAGAAGATCTAGATGACATTTCTCCTGGACCAAGCTCTTCTACTATGCTAGTTCAGGAAGTTCTGACCACATACATACAAACACACGCTGGAAAACTTTCAGACCCAAAGGAATCGAACACAGATGATGGCAAAATATCCACAACGTCTTCCATTTACTCACATGAAGTCATTTCTGAGGACCCTGATGCATCTCAAGATCTTTTATCTACAGAAGCACCAAGTGTAGACCCATCAACTCCGGTTTTATCTAATAAGGAGTCTCCGTTCACGGTGATAACAGAGTATGCTTCTCTTCTGAACTTAACACCAGGATCTATTTCCTCTACTCTGCTAGTTCCTGATGAAGTTCTGACACCAGGTGTAGACCAGAAGGAGTCAAGCACAGATGATGCCAGCACATCTTCCACTTTGAATGTCCTCAATGTCTCTCATGGTGATCTTTCATCTACCACAATGAATGTATTCCAGCCCCCACCAGGAACATCTGTAAATCCACCTGAAGATAATTTCACATCAAGTCTCATCTCCTCTCATATCGACGTTGTTGAAAGCCAAAATAATGAAAGCACCCCGACACAGGGTCACGTTCCAGACCCTGACAGCATCACTGACTTTAGGGTGTCTCTTGATATTCAGTATGATGAAGATAGCGGCAGTGGATTTTCTCGTGGTATCACCATGCCAGCCGGTCTCGGACGCTCCCTCATGGTATTCTTTAGTCTTCGGGTCACCAACATGAAGTTCTCGGATAATCTGTTCAACAAGAGCTCCAAGGAGTACAAAACTCTCGAGAGGAGATTTTTAAATCTGGTAAGATCTCGTATTCATTCTCAAACCATCTTAGTCGAACCTGATGTCTTATTGGTCTTTTTCTGTTAGAAATACAATCATATTTTCTAATTATTATGCATTATGGTTTATTGTTCTCTTTTCCTAGCTGATCCCGTACTTGCAGTCGAACCTCAGCAACTTCCAGCACCTGGAGATCCTGAACTTCAGGAACGGAAGCATCGTGGTCAACAGTAGAATGAAATTTGGAGAACCCGTCCCTTATCAAGTCATCTCCGCGGTCTACTTCATCCTCGAAGATTTCTGCACCACGGCCTATCAGACTATGAACCTCGATATAGATCGTCACTCACTGGATGTGGAATCAGGTGATTCTATAGATCAAAGCCGTGAAAAGTTTCTTTTAAAGCTACGTTCGCAGGTTAATGAACGAGTCTGATCAGCGTCTTAAATTATTTACACAAAAACAATAACGTGTATACAAAATCTGCATCCGCTGATCAGCCTCAAATCCTCGAGGTTTTCTAATTGTCCAACATAAATCATGGAAAAACTCTGCATGTTTTCACACTCACTAGGAGCCAGAACACAACGGATCGCAGATGTATTTATCATCAGACTAATCCAGATGTTGTCAGACACTTCACATGCGATACCGTTTCCCAGCCGACCGGGTCTGCGTATTCTTATTTATGATCATAAATACAGGATTCATTCAGTGTAATAAATTCACTTGACAGAACTTGTTGGGTTACGCAGTGTGTTTATATCTCACTGCGAGGACCTGCCAAAAGATCCAAGAGAAACGACTCCGGTTAAGTCAAGTCAGTTTTATTAGTGCTTTTTTACGACAGGCATAGTTACAGACTAGCTTTACAGAAATTAGGACCACCGGACCAAAAATCCCTGTCAAGCAAGCTGAAAGAGAGCTTTCCTAAAATATAAGAATCACCTCTGAGCATCGAAGCGGGGACTCTTCCATCTTTCTCGGGTGATTGTTATGAAGTTTTGACTGCCCTTTGTTTTCCAGGTGAGAGAGCAGACCCGTGCAAATTTCAGGCCTGTAATGAGTTCTCGAGGTGCGCGATGAACCGATGGACGGGCGAGGCCGAGTGTGTCTGCGACCCCGGGTACTTCAGCGTGGACGGCCTGCCCTGTCAGAGCGTCTGCACCCTCCGGGAAGATTTCTGCCTCAACGACGGGAAGTGTGACATCATATCTGGGGAAGGGGCTATCTGCAGGTAGGAGGGTGACCCAAAGGTCGGGGGGTGGGTAGGTTAGGGGGCTGGATTAATTGTTTCGAATCGTTTTTGTAAATAAATCAAGGTAAAGATGAACAGTACATGTGTGTGTGGTCTTTAGGTGTCGTGTCGGGGAGAACTGGTGGTACCGTGGTAAACACTGTGAGGAATTCGTCTCGGAGCCTCTGCTGGTCGGCATCGGTATCGTGGCCGTCGTGGCGTTTTTACTCGTCGCTGTCGGAATTGTCGTCTTCCTGTCCAGAGTCCTCCGAGAACAATCTGACAAAGACGATGCCGAGGATCCGCTCCGGTACAGACGCACACCTTCTCTGCTCGGTTTAGTCCCGGCTTCATTCACCGTGTGAGCCGTGTTGTCTATCGTTTCTGCCATTTTTATTTACACAGTGAGACTGTCAGCGGTTATGTGTACGCCCATGATCTCCTGTGGGGTTTTACTCCATGATGAAAGACTTGTTGTATGAATCTGTGTATAGAATAACGACCGTGTCCTGAACGTAGCCGAGCGTAAAACATCCTAACAAACAATCGAGCGATTACACAGCGGATCGACTGGTGCTGTGTGTTTTGTGAAAGGTTGAAGGGACACTCGTCCTCTCATACCGTGAAGAACCTCTTAAGTCTGTGGAAGTCGTCTTGACCCTCATGGACAGAGCAGATCGCTCGGATGAGTAAATGGCTCCGGTTTACTCGAGTGAACGAGGGATTCATTTATTTATTACGCATTGGATTTTAACATTGTGTATAAATATATGTACATACATACAATTAACTGGTTTTAATTCTCTAGGACACGTCTCAGTAATCCTGGACTAGTCTTAATCCCTTAATTCTTTTCTTAGCTCTGTTGAAGAGACGATCCTTCCTCACTCATTCAGTCATGAAGGTTGTTGGGTAATCAGGATCACTGATGCCTCTCTGATCTGGAGTTAATTTTGCACCCCTCGCTCACCCCCTCTGTTCATTCTTTTGTCTCTCAGCCGTCAGGACGGAGGTCATGAGTTCAGCTCCAGGTTCGAGAGCGGTGTAGGTCTGGGCTGCGGTCGCTATCGGGAACATGTCTATGAGAACAGTGAGGTTAGTGCTGGAGCGGGATGTGTACATCAGTCTGCTTATTTCTATTCAGTTCGATTGTAAAATGACAAACATTTGATATCGACTCACAAATAGTACAGAATTGATAGTATCCAAAATAATGTGCTCACATTATTTAACCATAAACAATCCTTTTAGTTCTGAGTTTCAAACTATACCAAAAATACGTCATGCTTCAACCAGGTCAATTAATTTCAGCAAGAATCGTACGTACATAAACATCTACAGAACGATCTTAAACTTCACAGACTAGCTCAAAGTTTCTCAGCAGTTTATTCCTACATGTTTATATAGATGAAACATAATTAATTATTTATTAACTCCCCGGTTTTCTGCCTCACACTTTTACATGGCTCAGGTTTCATCATGAACATGAACAAACCATATTTTCTCTCTGCAGGAACTCCTGGACCAGACTCAGATCTGTGAGCGCTACGCCAAGGACCGGCAGTTTGCAGGTTTAGTCCACAAGCACCAAGTTTGAGTCATTTAAATATTTTAAATGAGTATATATAAGCGTCCCAACACTTTCGAGATTTAGAAAGATTAGAACTGCGTTCAACATGTCCGTTAATATCATAAACAACTTTTGTCCATTTCATTCATTTAACACTTAACTTTCACCTCTGTTATTGGGGGGGGGGTTGTTCACTAAAGGTAACTAGTAATGATAACTATTTTTTTTAAATGACCCTACCAAACACTGGTCATTAACACTGAGCTCTTATATAAGTAGACGTTTAGTTCACTGCTGTCGTTTCACAAGTAGATTTTCATCTTTAAGGATAATTGTAGCTGAGACACTAAATGAAGACGCGTGTTCAAGATGAAACGATTTAACCCTGTAACACTGTCGCAATGTATAAATGAAGGATGCATTCTTTTAGTGACTGATGTGTAATGATCATTTCTGTGTTTAGTAAGACTGTCTGATGTTTATTTTCTGTTTACCTCTTTTCTTCTTTGCTGTGTTCGTTACGTTTTAAATAAGGGTACACGGGTACATTTTGCCAGTGCCTTTCTCTGGGATCAAGCATCCGTCACTGTTAGAAGTTGTATCATTGATGTCTGGTTTTTTGATGCATCTGAATGTTTGATGCGTCTCGAACATTTAGGACTGTTTGTAACGAATCTGGTTCACATATCGTTTCATTTCCGCTTCACTTCAGGCTTTTGTATGATGAATAAAAATGAACGAGAACCGTTTTGCTTATTCTTTACAACATGTTTGCACTTTTTAAATGACTAGAATTGCTTGTAGGACTCGGTCCAAGGACACAGCAAGTACGGTAAGTGATCATAAAAAAGGTAAGACATAAAAAGTATTATCCAAAAAGTACAGGACTTTGTGTGTTTGAGGACGATTGATGAAATACTTTGACATTTTTTGGTATTTATTTGACGCTTTATTTAGGATTTAGGGCAACAATCTGATTACTAGTTCAGTAACCTAAACACTTGCCGCTCATAACACTGTGAATTAACCTAGCCTGACATGGATGATAGTTTGTCCAGCACTGATTTAATAATTCATGGACAATATCACTGAAGTTCTTGAGATTTCTGTTGGTTTTTAAGCTCCTGAACAAACCGGGTCAGTCGTGTTTCAGCAGCTCCTCATTCACGCTCGAGCTGCTTTGACGATTTATGATTTTTTTCCCCCCTCCTGACAGATTTGATCCCCTCAACATCAGGTTGGCAACCCACGCAGACATGGCAAAAACTCCAGACAGGAAGCCCCATATTGCCCTAGTCGAGGAATCGAACCCGGGACTTCTTGCTGTGAGGTCTTACACCTAAAAATGAGAACACGTGACAAATACATGTGTATCAAACCCGCGTCTTTAATCTTAGGTGATGCACATCTGGAGCAGCGTTCTGTTCTTTCTCAGTCACTTTGTAACGTGACTGCGAGTGTTCGCGGGCCGGACACCTTCGACTTCGCCTGTTTTTAACCACGTGTGTGTCAATGCCTGGTATTTTATTATCATGACCAGATTTCAGCACTACGGAACCATAACACACACGCGCACACACACATTTGGGTGCAATTAAGCTTACAAAATGCAACACTGCATTATTCTGATGTTGGAGTGGGTGTTATAATTCTTAATTTTCACTATTGTGTGGTCCATTGGAAAATTAACTCATGAACATTTTTGTAAGTGACACATTAGTGATGTAATGACGCACCAGGAATCGTTATTTCTAAATAATAAATCAAAATTCTCCGATTCAACAGAGGGCGCTGCCACTAGTCACCAAATTGCAAAATTGGATTTCATTCAAAACTTTATTGGTCTTAATTATTTGGTCTCTACCTCAGAAAAAAAAATTGTTATCTAGATAAATATATGATCACAAATACTGTATTTTATTTAAACTTTATCTGTCTTCAGTTTAATATTTTTAAAAACAATATTGTTTCTTAAATTGTCTCGCATCTCACGTTTGGATCGTTGGCGGCGGAGGTTTTTGGTGCGTTTGAGTACATCAGGATCATCTCCCCCCCCCACCCCTCACAGTCAGCATGGCTCCAGATACCAATGATGACATACCAGGACCTTACAGCAGTCTAATCAGAGTCGCACGTTCTCACTTAGGTTCGAGGTTCATAAAAAGCATTTCATTCTGAGACCTTTCGAGCTTTACAGACTTTTGACTTCCATTTTTGGCTGTTTGCGTTCGTCCTCCAGTGAACGATCGTGTGTTCTGAGCCTCGTATGAACTGGGCTTTAACTCTTTAAGCTGCTTTGTGATTACGTCTATAGTTAGAAGCACTAAACAAATAAGTGATTTGATTTGAAGTTGATGGTCTTTGACGATGGCGTTCTATTGGATCTTCTTGCTACTAGAGACTCGTACCAGGCAGTAAAGCGCACACGTCTAAGGCAGGAAAGATCTTTCTGACTATAAAAGCAGTAAATTCAGTCGTTTCTTTCCGTGAAAGTCGATCTTTTCTGGCAGCTCAATGATTTTTGACTCGTTCTGTAATCACGTGTCACTGCGAGGTCCTTCTCTGCGTGATGAAGAATGGAGAGAACAGCTGAGCAAATCGGCGCTATAATTCTTCCTAGTGAAGAATCTTTCCTGCTCCTCCTGGATGAAACGAGACCCTGTTGTTTGGAGCGGTGTTACCATGGCGACGGTCCCGCGGCTGTTCCCAGTTAATGCGCCGGATTATTTTTGGGATCCAATGCAATAGCAACCGCATGGAAACGAGCAAAGAACCCGCGCTCGGCCCTCGGCCTTGCAGGAATGGGATCATATACTGTATATATATGTATGTGTGTGTGTGTGTGTGTGTGTGTGTGTGTGGTGGGGGCAGCATTCTTTGCGGTCGCCCAGAATGCCTCCGCTGTGATGTCAATACAGACCAGAGGAGCTCCAGTGATGCCTGTCAAGGTCTCTATGCTTTTTGTTTTTGCAGCAGAGCCCTGATCTGCACCACTGCTTTCATTTAGATTTCCAGAGGGACCCTGTGGTGACGCTGGTGGTGCAGTGATTTGTACTTCATACAATCGGGGACCAAACTGGTACCAAATACACCAGCCAAACATTTAGATGAATTCCCACATCACGAAATTTACAAAACCGGAGCTCACGGTGCTTAAATGAATCAATTGTCCGGGTCTTGTGCCACCTCGGGCCAGTAAATGAGCAAATACGGCAAGCTCGTAGTGCGCATACGTTCCCGACCACGAAGGGAAACCCCGAAAATCACCAGCGCTCAAAACAACAGCTGAGAAAACAAGCCAAGAAGGGATCCTGAAACCATAATCCGGCAAAACTTTGCAAAACTTTTTCCCATCGCCTCCAGAACAACATGTTTTCTTTGGCAAGTTCTAGAATAACGTTTAGTGGTTTGCGGATAACTGGGTTGTCATTAGGTGGCTTTGACACCACGCTGGTATACCTTGAGTAAACTGTAGAAACCGCAGTATAGAACTGAAAACACCAGCGCATTATCGTATATCCGAGAGTAGAGACCCCTGGGGGTGGGGAGTAGAACATTCTATTTTACATTACACATCATTACATAGTGAACATGAATGAAGTACATAGTTAACAATTAAGTGAACAATACTGATCATTTCAGCATGGAACTTGTTGGGGGGTGAATATATAACCCGACAAGTGAACATTTTATTCTCATAGTTGATGCAAGGAATGAATGAAGATGAAAGGAAAAATGGAGGAAAGACTCGGTCCGGCCCATGTGCATCGAAACCAGGACCTCGTTACCATGAAGCACCCAAGCATGGAAGACATGAAAGCCTGGCTGATGTTATTCATGGATCTGTTTCAGTCTCAGGATGTATAAAGATGTCTTTACAATGGTGGTCATAATGTTCTGCTTGATCCGTGTATCTCTGATCGGTTTACCAACGACTAAACTCGAGCTCGAATGTATTATTTTGGTCGAGTTTTACCGTTGGAGAGTAATCAGCTGCAGGAAGAGGGATGATCTTGGTGGTCCCAGATGAAGCTTTATCTTCTGAGACAGGGTTTCCTTCCATAGCTGAGCTGAACATGTGCAGAAAATCTCTGTGTTGACAGGAAAGTTCCTCGTGCACATCTGTAAGATTAGTGTCGAGGATCCGAGGCCTCCGTGTGCTCGCGTCTCACTACAGCTCCGGGGTCTGGAACTTTATTCCTGCAGACGGAAAAACGGTAAACAAACGGGACGTTAATCTGAGAATGGAGGTCTGGGGTCAGTCATCCATCGTAGTGCCACATTTCTTCACATTTGGAATCGTGAACAATTTTGCTAACGTAACGTTAACTTAACGCCGCCTAAATCACAGATCCAACGTCACGTGAACTTAACGCCGCTTAAATCACAGATCCAACGTAACGACAACGCCGCTTAAATCACAGATCCAACGTAACGATAACGCAGCTTAAATCACAGGTCGAATGTAACGTTAACTTAACGCCACTTTTGGTGCGTTATTTGGTTGAGATAAGCTAACTAGTTTGTGTGCAAGCTAATCTTGAACAAGATATAACATTTATATGATTGAAAGCTTGCACACCATTGTGTACATTATTACATATTGTATTTTACAAATTAATATGTACTATTATGAAATATTACCAAAGCTTAGTGACTTTTTTTAAGAAATATAATTCCATAATCGAAAGTTTCCATAAATTAGTCACCTACGATTTAAAAACAATATTTAATGAGGATGTTATAATTCTGATTCTTCATCTGTGTTCTATTGATCTACGTCAATATTCTACAGCCGACGCCACACTGACCATGTTGGAAACTCAGCATCTCTCCAACCTGGAAAGAAACTCTAATGTTTTTATGACTTGGCGACTATACAGGTGAAGGTAAATCATGGAATCCGAATGCTTACTCATCCAGGAAACACATCAATCATTACGATTCCATTTTAAATGCCATAATGTATATTTCATCCAGATATCAGTTCCGCTGTGTGTACGCCAGAGCAGAATCATGACATGTTATGATAAATCCCACGCTGGTTGCTCGCCATTTGGCACGGAGTTTCGACATATGTTCTCCAGACCGAGATTGTTTATGTTACATGGCGCTGGACGTCCTGCTGGTAAAACAATCGAACACGATGCCATTCGAACCTGGAAAACTTTCGTTTCTGGACCCGTTATGTGTTTGTTTACCACAACTTACTAATAAAGTAATGAGCGTTGTTGTTTAACCTCACTGTGCTGGCACAGCGTCTGTGTGTCCGACCGCTCCAGAGTCCAAATGTGAAGTGATTTTCAGGAGATGTGGCCACTGTTTCACCAGTATTGCAAATCTGGAAAGTTTTTGTTGAGATTTTTGCATATATACACAATCTTCTTAGTCTTAGTACATGATACATGTAAACGGCGTGTGAAGTAGAAATGTTAGCAAAAATCCAACATTGGCTTCTTATCTCATTTTTTTATTTAGACTGTGGGGTAAGTGCTGGGTGGGGTGGTTTGTATTTTATTTATTTTAGTTATACGTAACAACATTAAACTGAGGATGAGCTTAAAAATTTGCACTTATAAACATTTCCAATCTGCACATGAATGAAATGAAACAGATTAATTGTGAAATAATAAATCTTCAGCTATTAAAGTTCTAAAACTGAACTCTCCAACTCTCAGTATAATAACGATTAAATGTTTTTCAGGTTGTTTTGTTGTTGGAACCAGATAAACGATAAAGCAAACTGGGTTCAGGAACCAAAAAAGAAAAGAACTTTTCACACCGTCGGCTTGTGGAAAATTGAACCTATTAGCAGGTCATTAAGAAGAATTGAGCCTCGACTGCTTGGCTGAGATTTTAAAATGGAGTGAATAAATACACTTAAAAAATAGTCGAGATATTTGTGGTTTTGTGAAACTTTTTGCGTTCGTGAGTTTTTTTTTCTTTCTGCTGGCTGCAGAGTTTCAGAGCAAAAGTCATTTTAATCATTTTATTAGATGTTAAATGTTTATTATTGCAGCAGCAGATCACGGAAAGTCTGAATAAACACTGTTAGTTTGTTCAGATTCGCTCGTCCAAACACGTTCAGCTCGACGTTTAATCAAATGAATCCAATAAAAACTCACCACGAACCGTCCAGGAACACGATCGTAGGTGAAAAGAGTACTCAAGTAAAAGTACTTTAACTGTTGATTACTTTTGATGAGCAGAGAGAGAGAGACCACAAAGACACCACAATTGCACCACACACACATCATAACCATCAAACACCTAACAAACAAACCACGACCATCAAACACCACAACCTTAAACACACACTTCTTTAACAAACAAATAGTAGTTTGGCGTTCATGCCACCGGGGGCACTAAACCTTACAGGCACTTAATAAAGTCGTGGTTTTGGACTGGAACAAAGAACCGATATGAACTTTTTTGTGTGTGAGATCATGTTGATTGTAATGCTGGTTTCAGGTCGCAGGCTTGTTATTAAGGATTATGAAGCCAGTTTTAAGGACCGACGATGTGAATAAAAGGCCGGCGAGTTTGAGGCTTGTCATCAGACATGATGGTGAGCAGCTTCTACAGAAGCTCCGTTTCAGACGTCCTGGCAGAAGATCAGAGTTGGATCTGGCTGGAGAACGAGGGTGCTGATACAGAGACCTCGTTTCCCTTCATCCTCTTTATCCTCATCACTGAAATCAAAATATAAGGAAGCAGATGAGAAGAGCGTCTCGGTTACACAGACGAAGTGGTTCTCCAGACTTTTGGATTGGCACCGGGTTCTATAAGAGTTCCACACTGGATTGTATAAGTTATATACACCAAGTTCTATAGAGTTCCACACTGGATTGTATAAGTTATATACACCAAGTTCTATAGAGTTCCACACCAAGTTCTTTAAGGGTTCCACACTGGATTGTATAAGAGTTAAACACAGTTTTAGAGAGTTCCCCACCGGGTTCTATAGAGTTCCACACTGGGTTCTAGACTATTCTCTAATCTGTTCTGTACTAAATGACACATTATACATCAGTAAATGTTTAAACACTGTGTCAACGTGCTTTAAATTATATTAAATTAGATTCCTGATTAAAGAGGCACAGCGCCCCCTTATGTTAAAAGGCAATTACATTGTATCATGACAAAAGTAACGTTACTTATGTTATTTTATTGGTTCTCGTTCCACCCCTGAGCCGGAAGGATTCTCGTCCTGATTGCGGGAACGTTGGGATCACATCTGAATAAAAGATGCTGGTCTGTGTGTGATCACCTGTGTGTGGGAAAACGCCGCCGGAGACTCGCATGCACCCGGTTGTATCGTAGAAATTACCTCTGGTATTTATTTTTTATACAAGGTTCCCTCTGATGTTTGTTTCAGACAGAACAGTTCAAAAGAAATGCTAATACCAAGTAAACGCCAGTGGTCCTTAATTAGCATGATGACTAGCAGGTTGCTAGCTTTAGCTTCTCATTTAGCTGAGAGTTGATGGATGGTGGGTCGTCCTAAAGTTCTTCTCTTGTCTGTCAGTTATTTAACCCAGGGTGGCACTTTCAAGCAAAGTTTGAATCCCACACCATCTCATTCCAGGGTGTTGCTGTGTGCCTTGCACAAAACTGGGCTCTACTCCATCACTCACCGCCCCCCCTCCCTCATTGAGACCCTGATTACATAAGCGTAATATCTTCTAGGTTCAGGTTTAACACTTTATTTTAGTGAGTATATAAAAGAAAATCGTTTTGGGTTGTAAATCGTTATAAATCTTACGTTTTTATGAGCAGCGTGGAATTTATAAGCGAACAACAAGCCAGAGGTTCATGTCACCGAGTGCACGCCGAGAGCAGTGTGTGCTGCCGATTTTCAAATACAGATGTTTCCCCATGATTGTGCCAGTGCTTTTATCATATATCATATCGCCACATTTCTAATTTTGCACCACCGGCCCGTAACGAACGATCTCTACAAGTAAAGCAAAAATAAAAAGGTATTTTAGCTCTTCACCGAGTGTATAAACAGTCGAGGCTCCGACAGCCAGAGAGAATCTGAGCTCGAGGCTACGTTAAGCCGCTCATGTGGGTCACATCTGTAAACGTTTTGTAGATCACAGAGGCTGCAGATTATTTCAGGCCCTTCGAATTTGCATTTGCACATTTTTAGCCCAGCAGAAAGTCCTCATCTGAAGGTTACAATAAGGTTACAAGATAAAATTCTGCTGCTTTACCGAATTTAGGATTCGCCACCTTTAATTGTTGTGAAACGTCGGAAATCGAATCGATCACGGTTCAGAGATTTAAAGCTTTACTTGGGGGGGGGGGGGCGGGACTGATTCAGTTAC
>JAOTRQ010118898.1:0-19169 GCA_028565875.1 Hoplisoma paleatum | reverse complement strand
GTCGACCAATGGAATTTGGCCGACTAGTAATTTTTTCGGTCGACCAACGACTAATCGATTATTTGCGGACAGCCCTACTTCAAACTATATGTTTTTCCCCCCTTTGATGATCACATAAACTCAGTTTGCTGAAACACTCCACCTTGTACAGGTAGTGGAACTTATTTTTTCAAAGCTGTGTGTGTATATTAGTGGCACATTTTAACATGTTCCAACTTAATGCCCACTTAAACAATGACTGTGTGTAGAAGGGCAAGATGAATAAACTATATGAACAAATAATCTACAGTTAGCTATAACTGAACGTCACAATTTTGACAACAATTTATGCAAATAATGGAAAATCTGTTGGGCAACATACGGTTACAGTTTGGTTGCTGTTTTCATCTCTCTCTCTCTCCATCTATCTATCCATCCATCCATCCATCCATCCATCTATCCATCTATCTATCCATCCATCCATCTATCTATCCATCTATCTATCTATCTATCCATCCATCCATGAAACGCCTGACTTTTGATAATTTTTTGTTTGTAAATAGACCAAAACTTGCCAGTACGATATTTTCAAGTATTAAAATCAATGAAACAAAAAAAAAGCGTTGCACCGTTAGGTGTTGCAAAGTTAACGATTTGGCACAATTAAATGCTTGCAGACTTTTGCAACTACAAAGTTACAGTGGACTAACTGCTGTGTAACTGTGTGTCTTCGACATGTTTGTTCATTGATTAATTGCGTTTAATGGACAACTTCATGTACACTAAAGAGCTGGCCGTCATCCTCTAACATGACACATATAACGACACGTTTACAAATCAATGCACTGTAATCAGTGAACCCCTGATTGCTTGCATGATGCTGGTCGTAAATGTCTGATCAATGTTTGATGACCTCGGGTCAGTTTTCTCTGTGAAGGTGTTGAATGTGGTGGCTTGATATATAAATACTACATTGCACCAGATACAAGTTTAAAAAATCTTTATATATATATAATGTTGAAGCATAAAGGGATGTTTAATAGCTTGTAGAGGCGATCCATCTGTTGCTTGAAGCAGCTGCAGGGTTCGTGGTCCAGATTTTACTAGCTGGTTTCATTTGCAAGATATCCTCAGTCACTCAGTCATTAAGGTGACACCTGCTATAGGTCGTTTGTGCGAAGGCCCTTTGGTTTGAGCCTGAAAAGATATACACCCTAGCTATTTTTCATTGTCCTGGTGGGAATGGTTTTCATGCTAAGGACTCCACAGAGTTTGCTTTAATTCTAGATGTGTAAAAGATTTGGGTTAGAACTTGGCACCCTTCTTTTTGAACTTTATTCTGCTACTTTGCTCGATATGGTGCATGCAATACATTTATTTCCTAATTCTGACTGTGCACTTGCAATGCACACAGCCATTATCAAATCCTGCAGGGTCATTAGGCCTCATTCACAACCTGCCGAGTGCGAGACACATTTATATCCAGTACTAATCTGCTTTTATGGGAAAAGTGCTCCCTGCTGCAGCCAGGCTTTCCTGTTCTATCCATGCCGAAGTACATTTAACCCTTCCATGCTTACCTTTTCAATCTTCTACAGCGTTTACCTTTATAAAGTTGTGTTCTTTCCAGTTGTGCTTTTGAATGGAAATTTGAAAGGATCAGTTGAACGTCACTTTTTAAAATTCAGTCAATATATCATTTCGTACTGTGTAGATTCAACCATGTTTAAAAAAGAATGCACTGTATTTATGTAAGCATGTCAGTAAACGTATGTTGAGTATGTTTCCTTAAAACAAACGAATACTTTCAGTTGTGTCGGGTTCTTTCATTACAAAGTAAAGAGACTGGTTAGTGAGCAAAGTGCACTTCTCAGCTCCGATTACTCCACATTCCCCCTAAGAGAGGTTTGAGTTTACACCAAGGCTCTGAATGAACAGCCATTAAAAAGAGGAAACACATTTCAGTTCTTTGTGTTTTGTGGCTTTTGAAAGAGAGGTTTTTTCCCCCCTGATATTCAATTTTAGTTTTCTTTGTTCAATGAGCTTCTGCGGATCATTTAAGCGTCTTCACAGAAATTCATTGTTCGATGCAGGGAAAGGAAAGCTGTATAAAGATGTCTGACTTATTACTCAAACACCTGGTTTTATAGTCGACACTTAATATTCACATGCAGTTTAACTTTACATGAACAACAGTCATTTTTGTGATCTGTACATTTGCCAAAATGTCGAATATCATTGAAGTATTAATTGAAATATCATAATAAATAGTATGACCTTTAAGTCTTTTTCCAGTTACTATAATCTAGCAGACATGTCGTAAAGTTGAGTTGCTAAATGCACAAAATTGTCACAAATATGCACACAATGGAATCGTGCCTCATTGGACTGCTGACGCATTTTAGTCCCCCAGTAAAAGGTATCCTGGGGGCACAACACTAACCCTAGCAGGCAGTTAGGATTAACACGTGGCCGAGTGTAATGATTAGGGTGGTGGTAGAGCGCAAGAGAAGGATGTGAATGATGTAAGAAAGAAATTAAGGAATTTTGTTGGAGGATGAGGTTTTTAGTTTCTGCTGCCTTTTATGGTAACATGGTGTGAGTGAATCTGTTTTTTCCCCGAAATGATCCAGTGTGGTAAGTATGCCGTAGATTAAATAATTCTGTCTTTCTGCAAAATGTTAAACAAATACAGACTTAGGCTGATTTGTGCCATTATGTGTTTAGGGTCTGTTTAGGGTTTTCGTCATTACATTTAAGTTTAGGACCTCTCTTCTTTCCCCAAATGAAAATGAAGTGTGGGGAAAGACCGATTTTGGTTAGAGGATTGGCACAAAAAAGCATGGTGTGGTCAACCAAAGCCAAATTTTCATCATTTGACACTTTTCAGTCTAAAAATGACATCAGGTTGTTTTAATGAAGTGAAGCTTGTGTGTCTTCTTTGGTGTACTTATTCACAGGCCATGCAGACTACTGTCAAACGGTGGTTTCCCCTACCACCGCCTGAACATCATGTGTTTCAGGCAAAACATGTTCACTTACAATAGAGATAGAGGTACTGAATCTGACAATATTTCATGTGTTATTGCAATGGCTTACGAGGTATGGCATGGTCCTTTTTCTTTCTCATCTGGGTCATTTATTATCTGCTGAGAGGCGAGTTTAATCACTTGTTAATCTGAACAGATTGACCGGTTGTAAGGTGCTTTTTTGATTCTATGTACTTAAAGCAGAGGCTGTGTGTATCAGCTCACCATGATGTATTGATTAGTCGTCACTGTGAGTAACTGCCTGGCTGTAATACAGTATAATGTGGACTCAACTGTGAGACATCGGCATGTTTTCAGAATATACATTTTATGGTGTAGTTGAACCTCGAGTTACGAATAGTTTACAATACAAAAATTTTGCAAGGTTAGCAGGATTTATCATGCTTGACGCCAAAACCAATTCCAGACCTTGGACAACTATGTCTACTATGTAGACAGCACTGAGTTATTTTCTAATCTAAATACGTTGTTGATGTTTTATTTGTGTGAGTTGTATAGAAATGTTTATACTTGAAAATTCAGACATATTGACAAGGTTTTTTGCAACATTAAAGGAAATTATCTGTGGTCTATTGATAAGGCAAGATACGCTACATAGTCCGCTTCCTAAGTAAGACAGAAAGGTAGTTTGCTAGTTTTAGAACAAACCCCATTGAACTAAGAGCTGGATGTGTTTTCCAGTGGTTTCATCATAAGTTCTACATAAAAAAATTATTTGACCTTAATTCTAAAGTGAAATAAAATTAACATGCACACATTTTTACTTCAGAACTCTTTGCAACCATTTAAATTCTTGAGTCAATGTAAGTATACAAACCACTGTGTGATGTTTGAATGTTGATTTTAATTTGCCCCACAGACTTCTAATGTGGCAGATACTGGTTTCTCAATTGTTGACCCAGTTGAAGCAAGTCACACCCCATTAACTCTCTTTCAGCTATTCATAGATGTAGTCGTGTAGGGTAGTAGTTTAGAAATGTTTTCGTTTATTTCCCAAATCCTGTTATTTCTAAATCATTTATATTATTTATATTCAAGTAAAGTAGTTTCAAACGTACATGTTTTCATCTGTTCGCATTCGCTAGTGGTGCTGAGCACAAATTCAATTTTCTGCTTCCTTTGTTCTTATTAAACCCCCTCCCTCCAACACTCCCACATGCCCTCTCGCTCACCAGCCCAGCCGGTTTGAAACCCAGACAATAGCTGTGCTACTAAGACCATTTGTGGAGCTGCTAACTGAGAAAAAGTCTCCGAGATGATTGGGGGAGGAAGACCAGGGAGAAGGGTATAGAATATCATTGATTTAAATGGAGTATGCTCAAGAAGAGCCAAAGGTCATAAGCTGGGGTTTGGTGCATTTATTGCCCCCTGGAGAGTTTTATTAAACATGTTTAACATGGACATAAGAAATGATGATCATGGTCATGACCAGAATGAAAAAGGATTTAAAAAAAGCTTTTTTTTTTGTTAATGAATAGAAAATATTCCGCTGTAGTCGCTTGAGCATTACATAGTAAAATCAGCTACATGTCCTCATTTTTCCTTACAGCCCCCGACACACCCAGACAATTTTTAATCAATGTCAATTATTACTTAACAGACTTAAATATTTTGTATTGTGTTTTAGGTAACAGGACCAAACCAAGAACCAATCCTGGATTTAGTGAGTGTAGCATAAATTCTAGTGTGCAAAGAAGTAAACGTATTAAAACCTGCCAGGAAACAGCTGAGATGAACCCTGATGGTGTTGCTGCAACACCGGCTGACGCAACAAAAGTTGTTGTGGAGTCGGAGAATGACCCAGAATCTAATGGACAGCTCCTATCGGATCAGAGTCCAGCTCAACAGCCTGAAAGTTCAGAAAATGATCAGAAAGTGGAAAACCCTTCTGCTGCACTTTCTCAGAATGAGTTTAATGGAAAGAAGCTGGATCCAAAAAACAAGACCAAAGTCCCAGCAAAACCAAAACCAAATACAACTGGCTCAAAAGCATCAAACACATTTGGTGTGGCGTCTCGCTCTGCTCAGAGTCGAGTGACCAATGGTGTTGCGAAGGTCGCTGCTAACAATTTAGCCAAAAAACCTATAGCGATAAATTCAGAGGCGAAGAAAACTACTTCTTTGGGTTCTGGTTCCCAGCCCAGGAAAGGTCCCACTGCTTCAGGTATAGAACCAAGAACCCCGGTGAAGGCAGCAGAACGGAAACCTGTTTGGGCTGTTAAACCAGCAGTGACCTCTGCAAATGGTGGGACTAGACCACAAACGACTACATCCGTGCAATCAACTGCGAGCAAAAAGCCACAGACAACGAGCAGCAGTGCTGCCGTCAAGCCCAAGACAACAGGTACAGTTATTAAAATAATCTTTACCTTGGTGATAATTTACCATATGTGAAGAATAGCTTTACATGAACTGGCTAATAAGTTACTGGTATGTCAATAAATCCATTTACTCATTCACTATGATCTGTGGAAACTGGTATTTAAAAAACAATGGTCCCAGTTGCGTCTTTGGTAGGAGTTTCCTAAGTAGGGTAGCACTGTCACCTCTAAGAAGTCTGCATAGGTTTATGCTGGGTACTCCGGTATCTTCCTACAGTCCAAAAATATGCAAGTGAGGTAAATTATCCATGACTTTGTATGACGATAAGCTGTTACTATTGAAACTTGTGTGATACGTTTTAACATGACGTTAAAATTCCAAAAAACAAACATTGTGCAGCATCACATCTCTTTTGATCTCATTACAGTATCAAGGCCAGCTCCAGCATCCACTGCCAAACTTGGTGTTTCAACGGTGGCCAAAGCTGGTCCTATTCCCAAAACTACCAGGTGAGGTTTTTCCCCGTAGTTTTAATTGTGTGGTCAAAGGTTTTTGAAGATTACAGCACTAAACTTACGTATGAAAGGTAGTGCGGTGAAATGAACAGATAGAAAAATCTCATCGAACATGCGATGCACAGAGATGACCATTTATAGATAAGTTATTGCTAGTATTTTGGATGCTTGTTCTGGTTTGTGTTCTGTTTTATGTCTGATGCTCTATAAAAGAAATAAGAAAGCCAGGAGGAGTTTTGGAACACAACTTAAACATTCCCATATCCCTTATGGGGTCTTGTTTTCCAGACTAAACCTAGTTATTTTTGGTTAGGCAGGACAGGAGTGTTTGTTGTGTACCGTGATTACAGTCATTTAGTATTGTTCCTTTCGGTTGTGCTGAGTTTTAATATGCTGTGGTATGTGTTTTATGTTGCATACAGTTCTTGTTTACAAAGGGTGGTGATTGACGAGTCACGTTCTTATTATTAATATTAGCCTGTAATATGAAGAGTAACCAGCAGCTGGACTGGTATCGAGTGTTCAGGTCCTTATAGACTGTCACATGAATTTGCAGCCATTTGACTGCAGTGTATCATTCATCGGCTGTAAGAAGGATCGTCAAGCTTCCATAGCCCAAACGTGATGAGGGCTGCACAGTTTCTTTTTTTAATCTGGGTTGTTATATGGTTAGTGAAGTACATAGAAGTACTAGCCATGCTTTTCCATTGTCTAGATTGGTTCATCCATAAATAATTTGAGGCTGCCTGCTACAGCCTATATACCTACCAAGCCAGCTTATGGAGTAAGTGTACATGAGCTACATGATGCAGCAGTGTATAATTCTCGTTTATTTGTCATATTCTAGGCCTATCACAGCCCCTGCGTCTCGAACGATCACTGCTACAGTCCCAAGTAGACCAACCACCACGGTCACGAAATCTTCTGGCCCAAAATCGACTGCCGCTGCTTCATCTGCTGTCCAGTCTACAACATCAAAGTCATCCAAGGTTTCAGTTGTAGGAGCTAAAAAAGGTAGAGCTTCAATAAAACGTTTCTGCATTGTTAAAATGCAGTCCTATTCTTGCATTGCATATGTTCCAGATGTTTTTTAGTCACACGTTTATTCTTTCTAGATGTCAAAACTACCACCAGTGCACCGGTCAGAAAACCGCTTGCCTGCCCCACCACCACACGTCCTACAGCTGTAAAAACCTCAAAACCAGAACCCCCAAAACCTGCAACATCTGCCAAACGACTGCCCCCCACAGATCCCAAAAGTTCTCAAACAAAAGCTGATGAAAGTAGGAACGTACCAACGAAGAAAGTTCATCCAAGTCAGAGAAACGCACTCACACGTCCGACATTAAGGAACCAGCAACAAGGGGGTGGCACCCCAGTCCAGAAGCGACAGACGACTAAACCAACACAGTCTGTTTCACCGTTAGTCATTAAAGAGAAGTCCAGTAAGGATTCTTTACAGGAGCCTGCAGAAGCCTCTATAGAATTCGTAAACACATCGTCTGTTGCGGCGGCTGAAGTCGCAGAATCTGTTCCAGAAGTGCTGGCTTCTTTAGCAGTAGAGGTGGAACAACAGCCAGATCAAATCCTTAGTGACCTTGTGGAAGCTCACAGAGATGGAGTTCCTGATTCTGATCCTTCAAACGTGGATATTCATTTTACTTTGGAACAAGCCATTGATAATGTATTAGCGACAGAGACGGTCACTGAAGAGGCCAATGTTGAATCATCTAGTCCTAGAACTGTTAGCCCTGAACCAGAATCCCCCAAACCTAGAGACTGTTTGATTGAAGCTCCAACAGCGCCTACACCGATTCAAGAACCTGTGATTGCCTCAACATCTGAAATTGTAGTTCCTGCTAAAATGTCCCCTAAAGGGTTGGAAATTGTTGAAAAATCCGAACACGTCATTCACAGCATTGATGATGAGGAGGAGGAAAAGGAATGCAGTCAGCAGGTGTCAGTGTCAGACATGAGCGGTACACAGCCTACAGAGGAATCCCGGCCTGGTTCAGCCGGCTTCGCTGGCTCAGTATGGCGTGCAGGAGGCCTGCTTTCAGAACTCGATTCTGAGGATGTGAGTTGCAGCCAACAAGGGGCTTCAGAACTTAGTGCTCCTGGTGTTCTGGAAGGCACTGAAAGCATGGATGATCTAGGTGAGGCTAGCCTGAAAGGTGCTGATGGTGATGGTGCATCAGTTGGATCTCCAGATCTTGAGAAGGTTCCTGATATTCCCAACAACGAGGACGATAACGATCATGTTTGTGACATGGACGTGGGCTCAGAAATGGCAGACGATTCGAACAAGCATGGTCATGATGACGACGACGACGATGTGGAAATGGCCAGCGAGGGTATTACTGAAAGTGGTCTTGAAAGTTATGGAAATGCAGATGAAGATGATTTTGAGGAAGACTACCGACTGGACAACCTGAACCGTCTGCAGCCTTTATCTGTTGTACCTTCTGCAGCCTCTTGGGGTCAGACAAATACTTCTCCTGATACCAGTATGAAGTCACCACAACAAAACCAGATGTTTTCTGCTGGTCCATCGTCTAATCCATGGCAAGCAGATTCTGAATCGCCCACCCAGGAACCAGCTCAAACTCCACTTGGTGTTGAAAGCCCCATTGCTGAAGTCTCCTCCTCACCTGACCTTCTAGCTCCTAGGGAGCCAGCGCCACAGTCATCTCAATCTTTTATGGATTCCTGCCTCAAACAATACTTGCCACGAAATTCCCAAGCCACAAGCCCTTCAGGCACCCGGTGTGGTCTAGATCAAACAAACACGAGTATCAACAAAAGCATGCCAGAGGAGCTACATGATTTCCATGCATGCTCTGAAATGAACGTTAACCCGGTTTCTGTTCTACCAGACATCACACAAAATCTTGATGGTCATCTTGACGAAGTAGAGGAACCTGAAACACGACCATCAGATGACAACATAGCTTGTCTCACAACTACACAGATATCCGTTCCAACTTGGCCTGGTGATGAGGCTAGTGACACAGAAGCGGAGATGCAAATCAGTAAGACCAATATAGAAACTGGATCAACTGGAAATGGAATCTCTGAGAGCCAGCAAGATGTCTATCGCCTATCTGCCTTGGGTGAATGTGAGGAAGCCTGTGTTGAGTCAGAGGTCGGGGGTGACGGTGACACTCCTCAGTCTGCCACCTCAGGTGCTTCCTATGGTTTTAACTCCAATGTCCAATCTAGCACGGAGAGCTGTACCAAGAGTCCGGGCATTTTCTCTCTCGAGAACGAAGAGCAACTTCCAGAAGAGGCCAAAGATCCATCTTTGATTAAAGAGCTCACCCTCGCTCCTCCAGATGTTCTGCTCGATCCCGTTCAACAAAGTGAAACTCCACTAAACACAGAAGAGCAGTATACACTCTGTGGGAAGCCCAGGGACGAGTTACCAGAAGCTTCCATATTAGGAGGTGCTGTACCTCGTGAGACCGGCTCGAATAGTGTTTTTTCCTCACAGCACCAGGAAGAGTGGGACCTTGATGCACCCCAGCCATACTTCTCTACAATTTGTGAAAAGACTGATACTTCCTTACCAGGTAATGCTTAAAATATTCTTTGCAACTGCACCTTCAGTTGTCTGTTTTGTCATGAGCTTTCCAGGTTTCATCTTTAATGTTTAAAAGCAAGTGTTTCTGTAGAAATCGGATCAAAATATTGATAAAAATGTATTGAAACAGTGTTGCCACCGTCCTGCATATTACAAGTACTTTAAAACTATATGGCTTAAATTTCCTGTATGTGCAATAGCTACTACTATTTACAACTTGAACAATTTTGTTAGTGATTTTTTTTAACTGAACAGTATTTGGCAATGAACTGACGATTTGTGTGGAGTTTACAAAAGAACAATGATGTATTGGTGAGAAGAACTGTGAAATGGAATCTGTGTGTGTGTGTGTAGTGTAACATTTTTACAGACAACACTAATTGTTTTGTATTTTGTTTACTCTTTGAGTTTGTATGCCTTTTGCCCTTTATATCGTCAACCCATGTCTCTTCCTCCCACACATGCCTTCTAGTTTGCACTACAGGGTTGCTTAACCCTGGACTTTACTGTTGTAATAAATGTATTTGAGCACTTATCGTCCTAGCTTTAAATAAAGTTTAGACTAAACATACTTTCTCTTTTGTATATTTATTTAAAGTGATGGAGTTTCGATTACTTGTGCTGTAATTACTGAAGTTCATTTGCCCGTAATGGCATGTTGGATCATATTAAACTTTGGTAGACGTAACATTCATGTGCCATAAAACAAATCATGGGTTGAATATTAGATCTAGCACACCCAAACTAGGTGCAAATGTGTGTGTGTGTAAGTTACAAACACCACTGAAGGTTTTATTAACTACACATTGTCCAGTTATACTCTAAATTATAAGACGTACCTTATTGTTGAACACTAAACAAAAGTTACTAGTCGATCTCAGATACTGGAGCTGAGGCAAAACGTTTGCGCTCCTACTTCAGCCTTCTCTTTTTAGTTTGGTGTACTTTCCATCCCTCTCTTCCCTTACCTTGTCTCTTCTACGAATTCATCTACCTGAGGAATGGAGAAACACAAGATATGATCCTACGAGGCTTCTGGATCTTATTCTTGACAAAGGTGCTTAGTTGTCCTTTTCCTTACCTTTCCCTTTTTTAAATTCCTACATCACCATGTGGTTTGGTTCCTCTTCTTTTCATCTGCCCCTTAACACCACCACCCCCAGCCCCTCCCACCGCTCAGGACTTAAGCTTTGCTATATTCGCAACCACACAGCAAATTTGCCATTCGGATGAACGTTTTATTGGAAGTGGCTGACGTGCACGGAGGATTCATAAACTGGCCACATGGATATGTGGACCATTGCACCCTCGACTTAATAACAATGTACACAGTTCTAAAGACTGTTCATTACTTCACTGGGAGTTTGCTTTTCACAGAGGTGTCTTGTTGCTTGATTGCATGCAGTCACATTTTAACCGTATTTATAATATGCACGTTAAGCACTTTGTCTTCCATGCATGTTTATTTAACCGGCCTGTGAGAAGCAGGCCCTCCACAGGCTTTGTCTGGTCTGCTTTTTAATAGTCGGTGGTTACTGCATATACAGGGCGTGGCTGCTTTCATGACACACCAACATTTCTTATGATGTGACTGAAATAACTTTTTGTCTGTCACCTGTCTTATCTGTAGCCTTCCACTATGAAATATCAGTTTCATGTTTAATAACAATGCTTAACTTATGCTTTTTTAACTATACTTTTATTGCTTTACTACATTACATTTATTTTTTCTTCTAACTCTTTCTTGCCTTGTTTGCAGGAAGAGTAAGGCCACCCAAGCACTATAATAGGCCACGTGTAGATCATGTGATCCATTTCCCACATTTGTCCAAAGACGTACTGCCACAAAAGCCAAGTCTGGGTTTGAATGCCCAACTTGGCAGACTACATCATCATCAACAGCAGCTCCAAGTGATTAATCAGAGACTGGAACAACAAAGCAAATGGGTCAACAGTCCTGAGGGTTGTGTACAGGTGGACACTGTTATTACAGTTAAGAAAAACCTGAGGGAAGAGGAACATCAACAGGTGACGTTGGAGGATGAGGGAAACGAGTTAGCGAAGCAGAGAAGGGACCTGCTTAAACTACAGGTTCAACAGCAAGAGGAAGAGTTGAAGCAGAGGCAGCAGATCATTCAGTGGCAAGAGGAGCTGAAACAGCAACAAGGCAAGATGCACAAACAACCGACTAGTGCTTTGACCCCGGTTCTGTCACCTTCTGGACTTGGTACCATCTATGAGACACTGGAGACCAGTGACTCGGAAGATTACTATGAAAATGAAAGCTGTACAGATGTGCTAGACGAAGTTAAATGCAAAAGCTTTGCCAAAGAGACAGGTCTCGCGACAAACCCTGATGCCAGTCCTCAGATAGAGGACACAGACTCTCCATACTCTGATAGCACAGCATCATCTCCTGATCTGAAAGAAAAACAAGGTCCAGCCTATTCCAGTGTAACCGACGGTACTGCCCTGTTGAAATCCAGCCCTGTGCAGTGTCCCTTTCCATTGGAGACACAATGGGGGAAAAGGTCCGATCTGGTTCAGCAACTGATTAGCCAGACTTTGTTGGTGACTGGAAGCAACTGCTCACCATGTTTGCTACTCCCTGAGGGGGCTGCTGGGACACTTAGCCCACTGGAGACGAGGCTTTGGCCCAACCTGGCCCCACTTAGCCCTTCTTCTGCCACAGTGACATCAGTTAGCAGCTTCTCACCTGAGATTTTAGGTAGCTCGCCACAAGGGGAATGGACAGTGGTGGAGCTGGAGACGCACCATTAAGTCTGTATTTACCCCGGCAGTGTTGTTGTTTTTATTTTTGTTTGTTTACTGTGTGCTGACTTTAGCACGTGTACGAAATCTAGATTGCTGAACTACATAGAAAAATCTTGTTTGGGGAGAAGTTTACTTGCATTAACACAAAGGTGTAATGCAGAAAGTTATTCAGGAAAAGTAAATGTGTGCACTTTGTAATCACTGCCCCGCCCTTGTTAAGCACAAAATATATATTTTTACTGATACAGTGGGGAAAAAAGATTTTAAAAGTGAAGGGGTCTGTTGTAAGTAATATGCTCGTTCCAATGTAGCATCTATTTTCTCTTAATGCATAAGAAGCACAGATGTGCAAGCTGTATCTCTCTTGTAGGCCACCTTAAAGGGTGTTTGGCTTTAAATACTAAAGATATGAAGGATTACATCAAATTAAGCATAGGTTATTTAACAAGTCATGGTACATTTTTATCCAAGTAGCTGATAGTACATTAATGCCTTATTTTAATTTGTAAAATTAATCATTTAATCATTTGTAAAACTGTAGCTCACGGAAAACTAGTGGTATAAATATTTTACTAAAGTGTACAATCGTGAATATTAATGAGCATCCTCTTTGAACCCTCATGCACCGTATGATCTCATTATAAATACTTAGTAACACTGTTAAAAGCCATATTAAAGCCTGTGCCTGATTAATAAGTCCTGATCATGTGATAATCATTTTGCCATTTCTATATCCTGTCCTACACTGTGACTGGCATGAGTTGCACAAATGAATTATTACACCTTGTCTGCCTTGTATTGAATCATCTTGTATTGAAACTCTTATTTATCTGTATATTGTCATACAGCATGTGGCCACTAAATGGAATTACAACATTTTGTCTAATTAGTCCGGGGTCGAGATGTCGCTTTTAAAGGTGCTGTGTGTAGTTTGTTTGGGGGCTTTGGATGTGTGATACTGGTATGTAGAAATGCAGAAGATAAAAGTTCGAGAGGCCCCCGTTTGGTCCAGATTTGACTAGGTTTGTGTAAAGAAAGTTTGTTGATTGTTTGTTGGTCGATTGTGTGGCACAGTTTGATAACCGATCGTGCAAATGCTTGTTCGACTGAAAGGGTGCGATTCACCACAAACACACTTGTGGAAATCCACTGCCGCAAAGGAAATGTAGTTACAGCAGCAAGATTGGTTTGTTGTAAGATGTCGAATACGTTCAGCTGTCCTCATTCCTTTGACCACATAGTAATGTGTTATGCATGCTAAGAAGACTAAAACGAGCATTAAATTATTAGATATTTATTAAATATAGTATGTGATTATTTTTTTTACTTTATATTGTTTATGGATCTTTTTAAAGTCATTTTATTAAGTGATTTGGGATTGCGCTGGAATCAGGGAATTAAATGTAGTTTAGTTCAAACCCATGCTAATGTGGCTTGTATTTCTGGGTTCCAGGTGAAACTTTTTATTGTAGACAATAATCGGAATCATGCAGGTGAATTTATGGAGTAAAATTCTGTAGCACAAGTAAACTGTGACGAATTCTAATAAATAGACACTGGAAATGTAATAAACTGTTTTTGTTTTCGTTGTGTGTATATATTTTTGATTTATTTTGTAATGTTTTCATTTTAGTATTTCATTTCAAACTATGGCAGCTTTGCTCGGTCTGGAAAAATGTTTCTAAACTGTAGCGTTTGTAAAAATGTTAAATAAATAAATAAAACCATTTGTGAATTTCCTTTTTTTTTTGTTACATCAAATGTTTAAATGCTGAACGCAAAACGTGCACTGCCAAGTAATATGAACACTAACAGTAATTATAGTTCGCATTAGCATACATAGAAGAAAATAAAATCTTAATTAATTTGACCTTCAACAGTTGTTAGTGGGTCAGTAATCATTATTTACTGTTGGATCAGTGGTATCAATAACTGCAGGCTTTCCCGGAGTTAAAAGAATCCCCAGCAGGCAGTCTGTGGCGATGCAAGTCGAGGGCGCTTCCTTACCCAGAGATACTAGCTGCATGTACTCACCCTGAGGAACTAGACACAAGACCCTGCAACAAAACACATGTGCTTTTTTGTGTGCTATAAATGTGTGTTTGTGACACTTTAAATCGGTGATCATGGCTCTGCAGTAACAAATTGATAAACGACTTCTCTACACATGTATTAAATACCGGCATAGTTCTAGCATCAATTATTTGTCTTTTCATTTCATATATAAATAAAGGTGATACATGTTTTTAATTTTCTTCAGAAAAGTCCATGTAGAGTTACCAGTTGTCGATGTCTTGTGAACTTGGGTCAGGATAAGTGTGTATCCACTGTCCAATAGACCAATTTTGTATTCCTTTTTCCTTTGCTTTATTTTCTTCTTCTCCAACATTCTGTTCTACTACCCGGACATCTTCACAGCACAGGAAGTAACTGAGGGAAAAAGAGAAGAGAATTTGGGTATATATGTAAATACTTTATTACCAGTGTGCCTCCCCGGGAGCAGTTAGGAGTTTGGTGCCCTGGTCAAGGAAACCTCAGGGGTGACCTGTTGACTTATATTGTACCTGCAACCTTCCGATAACAAGCCCAGTTCTCTAACCAACAGTCCACAGCTGTCCAACAACCACTGCTATTAGCTGGCAGATGTTTGATGATGTTATAAAAATGTATGCATGACGGTGTCTCATTTCCTGTCATTTATACTGCAGTAACTAGGAATGTTAAAACATTTTTGCTGGTGCATTCAGGTCTGGTCTACAGCCCATCACTACTAAGGTCTGAATGCAAAGGGAGGCTGCTGGGACTGGAGCATGGATCTATGACGGAACTGATCTGCTGTAGCTTATAAGACTCATAACTGCACACATCAGAGGTTGTGTGTTTCTTATGGCTTTCTTAGATTAGGGTAGAAAAAGGTTAATTGCATCATAGATCAATAAATATTTTTGTAATTGTTTTCCAGCTGCCTAAAGTTCCTGCTTTTGCATGTAGTTTATTAAGCTGTATTTGTAATTTATATCTGCTGCAGTGTAGTTTTATGTTTTGAGTTCTCTTAGCACTCACTACTCTGTGCTGTAGCTTCCCTGTCCTTCCATCAATTTCTCTCTCTGTTCTTGTTCTCCTCCTTCAATCATTTCTGCTCTTTCTGTTCTATATGTGTCATCCTCATCATCAGACTCGCTTTCTCTTTGCCACTCCACATTCCAGCGCATGCGCTTGTATAATCCTCTATTGGTTGAGGCCAAAAAGGGGCAGGGGAGAACGTAACGGAAGATCGACACCTTGACGTTGTCTACATGGCACTGGCCGATGTAGAAATGAGAGATACTAAGAAACCAAATGAAAGACAAAGATATAAATGACGATCATCTTAGGTATTAGACTGTAGCGTTCCTAAACAATGCATTACACAAAGTCTAATTTCTGTATTTTAAAGCTGCAGTGCGTAAAATTTACTTGTTTAAATTATGAACAGTATTATTCCTGAGTGGGGAGGGAACAGAAATGGTATAATCAGTGGTATAACTGTGCTGATGTACAACAGGGGTGTAACTACTATGGAATTTGTAGTTTGAGTTAATTGTGTAGTTAATGATCAATTGTTTATGATATAAATCTACAACTAATTATATCTATTTTCACCCACAAGTAACCAGTTCCCAGTTCTACTGTACTAAAAGTACGCCGGGCACAAACACTTTATATAGTTACTGGACAAATGCTGACCCCACTTGGCCCATGACTGTTTGCAGATTAGAGCACAGCTTGTAAAAATGAAATGAAACCGTGTAATTAATCTGGCAACACTGACTTATTCTGACTAATCCATAGATCAATACACACTGAGATGTAAGATGTAAGAGATGCTGCACAACTCAACATTATAAAAGTATCCCTCCACATGCCAAATTCGTAAAAGTTACGAACTGCAGCTTTAATAGTAAAGTGCAAATCTCTTTAATTTTACCCCAGTGGGTCTGTCTCTTCCAAGGATAGGTAGCCAAATGAGGAACATTTTAATACCAGCTGCTCCAGTCGATTACAAAGTTGCTGAGAAAACTGCAACATCTATAGTAAACGACAGACAAACAAGGTCAAAGAGAATAAGAGCAGTTTGCAGTTTCTATATTCAGTGAGCATGAAATTTAAATTGAGCAGATTAGGTAAAGGGTCATTTTAATATTTGAAACCACATTTCACTTGTATTTAACTGTAGAGATGTACTGTACGATGCGATACAATTCACAATATTATGTTTTCACAACATTTGAACAGAAAATGATTTGTTATTAACTTAACTAAATTGTGAAACAAATAGTAAAACAAAGTATTTGTAATTATATTGTATTTATTTGAACTTTAAATGTCCTTTTATTTCTTAGGAGGTTGCAAACTGTACCAAAAATACTAAATTCATTTAGTATTTGTTCCATCCATATTTAATTAACATTCGTTCCTCGTTTGAATCCTCGTGATAAGCAGCCGGCTACAAGTGACATAGTTTTAATTACTGTATACTAAATTACAAACGAAATCTTTCACTAACTGTTTTATATTTTACCTTAGTGCGTGTGTATGTTGACAGGGGAGATGTTCCGACTGATGTGTTCCGGGCGGTGGATTCAAATTGAGTGAAATAAGGCTGGCACTTCTTCAAGAACGTAGACACCATAGTGACAATGTTGTTCTGAGAGCAATATAGACTACAAGAGAGAGAAAAAAGAGGTCTTTTATTTTATTATTATTATTATTATTAAAAGATGGAATAAATACACGTTCTTTTCACTGCACCTGTCACAAAAGAGTTGTGTCTGAAATTTATCAGCTTGGTGGAGAACACAGTGAAACTGCTGCTCCATCAGAGTTAATGTGACATCCAACAGTGAGGCTTCAAAAGATGTCAGCATGCAGTTCGGTTCGCTCTCGGCAGAGGGCGCCATCACGACGTATTCTATAACGAGGCAACTTCATGTTAACAAACTGCTTCTTCTAATCCATGAAATAAAAAGCGCTTCTATAAAGAGAATTCTTGACATGTTTGTGGTATTACCAGATTCTTCGTTAGTTTCATCGTCGTCCTGTAATGACTCAAAAAACTCTGAACTCAAATCCTCCTCGTCACTGGTCAGCTCAACATTCGCCATTTGTAACCGTCAAACTACAACCATAAAATTGACCTTTTCTTTGAATAATAGCAAATAGCTTCAAATTTAACTTAAGCAAGGTTTATCGTAAAAGTCTTAAACGAGCTGTTTAATAAAAAACACAATTATATCATAAAATTATGTTGTTTAATCGTGTTGGTAAGTACCTCGGACCATCACGTCACGTGACCAACTGCGTTCAATATGAACATTTTAAGCAATGCTACCTTCAAGTGCTACTAAATATTCTGTCAATTCAAGTTCTGGAACTTTTTAGTACTCTTCCCAGTTTCATAATGAACGTTCTCGGTAATACTATTAACTGTTTAACAATTCTGCTAGATTTTATATAGTAAACGTGGATTACTTTACAGTTCTGTTATAAATTGATGATAAATTAATGCCACCTAATGATTCTACAGTCTTACAGCAAAACATCATAGTATATAATATAATATATGATATAATATAATAATGATGTCTTTGTAATTTTGCAAATATGCTACACATTACATCCCAGACAGCAAAAAGATGTTGTATCCATGACTGGATTACTGACCGGGCCAGTGGGGCCAGCGCCCAGGGGGCCTATCAACATTTATGATACAATATATTTTTACTTCCAATGGATTACCAATTTAATGATTCTCTGAAGGTTAGGGACTTTGACCCCGGGGTCTCTTTAGGGCAATTTCCTAGATTATTTGGAATGAGTGGAACCACTGAGGAAGTCAACAAGTGTTCATGTGTAATTACACATCAAGCCATGCTTATCTATGAACTCCATGAGGTGACTTGCAGTTCATTGCGTGTAGCTACAATGATAATTATGTTTTTGTATCATATTCTAGTCTAACACGTTCCAGTTTGTATATTACTTTGTTTTACAATATAATAGATGTGTGTGTTCCTTCATTGTTTGAATATCTTCACAATCGAGAAAATAAAATCATTGAATGAGAGGTTGGGCCCAAACTTTTGACAGGTATACATCACACTTATTTGTTTTAGTGTAATTGTATCCTAAGCTTGTCCAGCAACGATTGCAACCCAACACTTTGACTAACTGGAATAAACGTCTTTAACTGCTGTCGGAAATGTTTGGCTCATTAACTCCCCGTTAAAGAGTTGACATAGCATCCCTTTTGAGCTCTAGTGTGGTCATTGACTATATGCTCTTTGTGCATGGCAGGAATAGTTAAGATACTGTGGTTAGAGATTAAAAAGTCACCGGTTCAAACCCCACTACCATTAACGCAATGTAAACGTCAAGCGGCATTTAATAAACCATTAATTTTTATTTCATTATTGTGCTTTTACACACCTAGGCATCCCTAGCCACAGCGCCCGGGGAGCAGTAAGCGTTTCGGTACCTTGCTTAACAGCACTTCAGTCATAACCAGATGAATCATTGAATCAACCTTTCGATTACAAGACCAGTCCGTATAGATACATTTAGTTACCACAGCTGGGCTCCTGAGCAAGGCCCCCTAAAACCCTTAATCGCTCAGAATGGTGTTCGTAATTGATGCTGAATGATGTTCACTGGTTTACATCGGGGTCAGATCGTGCTGTTTGCTTCTCTGGTCTCCGTTGCCATGTTTACATTTGTATTCCCTCACGTACGTGTCAGTATATGGTGTAAAGCAGGAGTCAAAATCCAAATCAAATTCAAATGTATTTGTCATTACACATATACAGATGTACAGTACAACGAAATGTTGCTCTTCACATATCCTAACTTGTCTGGAAGTTGGGGGTCAGAGCGCAGGGTCAGCCAACGTACGGCGCCCCTGGAGCA
>JAOTRQ010118694.1:0-19171 GCA_028565875.1 Hoplisoma paleatum | reverse complement strand
GTAAAGGTCCTGGAGGTTTGGCAGTTGCACCCTGGTGATACGCTGAGCTGTCCGTACGACCCTCTGCAGGGCTTTACATTCCATTACAGTGCAGCTCCCGTACCAGGCGGTGATGCAGCCTGTCAATACACTTTCCACAGTGCACGTTGAGGGTTAGGGGAGTTTTCTGATAGGCTCGACGTGGCCCCTACGATTAGCGGTGAGCCCTCTGCTTTAGCCGGCTGCGGCAGTCACGCAAGAAATACCTGGGTTTGCTGCAATAGAGACAGACCTGATCTCTATAGCGCTGGACGTGCTCCTCGCTGGATAGATGGGTGCAATCAATCTGCATGGCTTCCTCGCCAGGTGTAGGGGGCGGGGCTGGGGTCCGAGTCTGGGGAGAGCAATGGGGCTTGGAACGGGAAGGCTCAGACAGAACTCGTGCAGGTGTGGACTATCGTCATTCTCTCATCCGGTTATCCAGATGTACGGTGGCGTCTAAGTCCTTGGAGAGTTGTGAGCATTTTGCGGGTGGCCAACTCATCCTTGAGGACATCGGAGAGGCCAGTATAAAAGATCAAGCGGAGCGAAGCATCATTCCATCCGGACTTTGCCTCAAGGACTCAGTATTCAGCAGAATATTGGCCTACTGAACTGTTGCCCTGGCGGAGGGAGGCAATGTAAATACCGGCAGCGCTGGCGGGGTTAGCGAGGTCAAAAACGGCCTTGGTAAGTGCCCCAGGGGAACCCCGAACTGGAATTGCTATCCTTTGGCCAGGCTAGTACTTGACCTCGCAACAGACCGATCACATAGGCGATCTTGGATGCCTCTCGTCGGAAAGCTGATGGGCGCTGTTGAAAGACCAGTTGGCACTGGAGGAGAAAATCTCGGCACTTGGAAACCTTTCCGGCAAAGGGTTCGTGAGGGTTGGCCACGGAATCTGGGTCCTGGGGTTTGGGGGCGTAAGCGACTGTAACGGGCGCTAGGGACATGGAGCCCAGGGGTGACGGATCCATCGGGGGAGAAAAAACGGACACCATGCGAGCCACCTCACCCAGTTGCTTGGTCAGGGTTTGATTGCCCTTGATCAGCGCTTCCAGCAAGCGTTCATGCTGACCGTGCTGTGCAGCTTGTTGTGCCAGGAGGGCGTTGACATCCAGCGTCGTGCCAGAGTGTGCTTCTGGGGCTTCCATGTTGGCCAGAGAACACTGTTAGAAATAACGATTGCGATCGAAAACCTGGAACACCAGACGGACAATGATGGGTGGTTGAAGGATGTTTATAGTTGGATAATAGATATGTTGGATAAATAAGTGACACACACACACACCCATTCACACACACACACACACACACACAGACACACACACACACACACACACAAACACACACACACACAGTGGAGGAGTGGTGTGGCTATGAAGCCTCACACCCTGACACTGAGTACTGTAAACTCTCTTAAGGTGTCCACCTTCAGTTTATTCTTATATTCAGAACTCTGAAATCTAGTAATCGCTCTGCTCACATCACATCATCCTTCAGTACTTTCAGTGACTATCCATCATCTGCCAGATTAACTAAAAGATCTTCACTCTCACCTTAGAGGAACTCCATGGTAAATGTTTTTTAATGTTTACACATTGATCTTTGTTTGGAAACAAGTATTCAAATGTTTTTTACGTTTAATTGGTAACAGAGATTAGCATCAAATTATTTCATTATATAATTAAAATATCATAATCAGACGTGGAGCTTCACTTACATTTTAAAAGTAGAAATTACTAGAAAAAAATAATTACAAATCAGTCACTTTCTGTTGAAGTGAGTTTCACTCTCACTAAACTCAGTGTTAATAAACGTCAGTACATGTATTATAAAATGTCAGTGTTAATAAACGTCAGTGTTAATGAACTTCAGTGTTAATGAATGTTTATTAAACCAGGACAAATATTCACCTACAATAAATGCTGATAATAATAACAGTGAATTTAACATTTTAATTTTAACTCATTCAGTGACAATATAAGAGAAGAACAAACCTCTTATAGATTTCCACACTGGTTATAATGATTACATCTTTATTGTTCCACAGACTAGTATATTCTTGTTCTTGGATTTCCCTGCTCTACATTAATGTTTTGTCCACCTCTGTTGTGCACAGTTGTTCCGTTTGGCTTTAATCACACTGCATTTATAAATCCTGTATTTTCTCCTGACGGTTTATTGTGGTTCATTTATTGTAAACAACTCTCGTCAGTATAAAATTCTCTAGTGATTCCACCTTTGATTTTGTCCTTTTCATCTTCATCTTCCCTTTTGTTTGTTCTGGATCCTCATTTTCATCGTCCTGTTCCTTCAGTGCTACATTTCCCTGCCATGTCCATATCTTGGTCTTCCAGCAGTACAGGCTTCCCACACCTGCTCACTGATCCAGCTTTACCAGTGTTACATGCAGTTCACCACTTCACATGGATCCCGATCTACCAGCAGTACCAGCTCTCCTCAACTGCCTCCTCTTCCACTGCCAAATCCAGATCTAGTTCCAACAGCGTTGTCGGCCCTCTGCTGCCACTATGTGATCAAACTCTATCAGTGCTACCGGCATCCCACTGCCACCTCCACATGTAGTTCTACCAGATCACCCATAGTCTACTGCCACTTCCACATCTAGTTCTTCCAGTGCTATCAGTAGTGCACTACCACTTCTGAATCGAGTTCTACCAGCATCCCACTGCTGCTCCGTGATCTAGTTTGACAAGCATTACCAACATTTCACTGCCACTACCGGATCTGGTTCTACCAGCATCATTCCACTGCCACTCCACGCCCAGATCATCAGAGGTTCTGGTTTCACATCTTTAAACCTCTGACAATTCCAGTCCGATTGATTTTGCAGAGCCCCTGGTGGGTTACATATACAATACAGCTTTTTCCTCTTGCAATATTTCAATATCTTTATATTCATTACTGGATTTGTTTGTCTGTGCTGGTGTTGATCGTTTTAGTGATTCCAACCACATTTGATATTGATCATGATATTCAAATTTACATGGACAAGAATTGTTTTTGTTGATTATTAGGTGTAGAACACAGGGTGGGGCAGCTGCACTCGACTGGTTGATCTGCGTCAAACATGTAAATTTGGGCCACTAATTTGTTTACTAGTAAATGTTCATGTACTGATGACCTGGTTGTGTTGTTTCTTTCTTTTTACCTTCACTGACTGAAACCCACTGTGACCTCGATCATGATAAAGCAAGAGACCATAAATACACAAATGAATAAATAGTTTTGCACTCTTATGTTCATGATTTCTAGGGTTTTATGACCGGAAGTGACACGTATTTAAGTGGAGGTACTAAAGTAGTTTTTTAAGATATTTGTTTTCATGCCTCAGTATTTCTGTCACTTTAATACTTTTCACTTTTACTCACATTCTGAAAGAAACTAATTTTTGGTCATTCAGATGTGTCCCAGACACTGAAACCCACGACCTGCCCAAACTGCTGTCACTTCACATTGTGTAATAATAATAATAATATCATGCTTGTGGCTTTATTTATATATTCGTTTTGCTCTATAGTTGATTTTATTCACACCCATATTCAGTGATGTGCTTCTTAGATTCACATTTACAAACTGTGCATCTTTAATACAAATGATTCTCAGGAAACATTTAAATCTCACCTGTAAAAAACAGGACGATGGTCAGAAACTGTGACTTCATATCTGATCGTGTTCTAGATGAATATTTGCCATCCAGATGAATGTTTTGAATATGAATAACTAGGAGGAAAGAAACATGACCACATTTTATTATTCAATATAATCAAGATTAAATCAGGACCTTTCAAATAATCATCCAGCTAGTGAATTATAGTGAACACTTCTTCAATAAAATGAAAGATAAGAAGTGAGTCGCACATCTGGGAGTGAAGCATTAAAAAACCTTAATGTGGCTCTGACAGGCACAAAAACAAATCATTAATAGTTTCATCAATGTAATAGACTTGGTACTTAGGGTTAAGAAAAATAAAACCAAGAATAAATACATTTTAATCTGCACATATGAAAAAAAAATGAATATAAGCATGATAGCATTTGTATAGTATAAAGTACAGAGCATTGCAGGCCTTTTTGCCTCTCAGTCTCTGTATTATGGTGAGGTCATGAACTCTGACCTTAAATAATGCAGTGAGGCCTGCAGTTCTTTGGATGTTGTTTGGATGTTTGGGTGAGTTGTAGTTATGTTCTTGAGGTCATTTCGAAGGTTCACTGTTCCATGTTTTCACTATTTGTTGATAATAGCTCTCACCGTGGTCCGCTGGAGTCCCAAAGCATATTGCATATTTTTTCAGGATCATTTAGCTTTTTTGGCTCCTTATTCTATTACGTCTTTTATATTCTGTTTCTACCTGTAAGAGACGTACGGCAATTTTCCCTGATCTTTATTTATAATCTCATTATTGTCTAGGAGAAATTACAGAGACCTCCTGTTTTATTTTTATTTTCATGTGTGTAGAACAACCGGTTTTATAAAATGGAAATTTAAAATGGTTTTATAAAGTGGAATTATTGATAATTTTGAAACTTCTAGTAAGTGCAGTTGTTTTCTACCAAACCACTCGAACAGACCTAAAATCAACTGGTTTTAATGTTAAACTACCAACAAATTCACTTTATTCTAACAACCAGGTTCTTCTGAAGGTGAAATCTGATCTGTGTGTGTGAATAATTTGCATCTGTTGCCTGGAATAAAACTAACAACAACTTTGAATATCAAGAAACAAAAACTGCTTCAAAATTCTTTTTCTTTGTTTAATACCAATAATAATCTAAATTGTAAATATACACTAATGTTTAATGGAACTACAGTTTTTGTTCTCTAAGTTATGTGAATGATAGATTTATATTATTTCTAACCTGTGAAATATTTGATCATTTGTTTTACATTTTTTACTTATTTGATATTTAATTGTGTGTAGTGGGTGAGAAACAAATGTAAAAAACATTCTGTCCTCTGGAATGCAACTTCAATCGTATTAGATGAATATAATTTAATATTCACTTAATCTAAGACAAGTAAGTAAGAAAACACGATACTGAAGTTTACATGGTGGTCGTTATGGTTACTGTAAGGACAAAGCGTTATACTAACCACATATTGGTTCTAAAACTCGTTGCCATTTATATTAAACAGACAAACTAAACAATAATCCACAAACGTCATGATATATAAGAGCAAGATAGTAAATAAAAGAGTAGAAATGATTAGTAGAATTTATTCAGCTACCTGTAAGTGAGATGATGGAGATTCTCTGTGGTTCTTTATAACATTAAACTGGTGAGTTTTACAGCTTCATTACGTCTCAGTTTCCTTCAGAAAGAAACTTTCAGCTTTTACTTTTCTTCCTGATGAAACGTCTCATGTAAATAAAAGACAAAAGTTCATGTAAATGTTTCACATGCTTCAGGATCAGATTTCACTTTCTTCATTATTTCTCGTCACTTCAGGTAAAAACCACTCGTTTATAAATCTGTAAATCTTTTCACCTGAATATTATTGATGGATGTACATGTTTCTCTATCTGTACCCAGTAACTGAATAAATGTGGTTTATTGGTTGTAGTTGGTTCTGTACAGTAGGGGCAGCAGTGAACATGACCACTAGGTGTTCAGGGTTCGAGTGCTTGTGTGCACATGCTAACTGAAGCCACTTATTTGTTTCTGTTTGTGATATGTTGTGACGTCCAGCTCCAGGTTTGTGTTTCTGACTTTTACCAATGAAATAAAAAAACAGGATATGAAGAGATAAAGAAATTATTTTATTGGTTCTTTATCTCGTGTCTGATGTAACGACGTCAGATTTTATCTCATTTTCCTGTTTCTCTTGTAAATATTTACGTTCTTTAGTGATTATTTCAGTAACAAAAAACTGTTTCTGCTGCAAACTTTTATTTATAATCATTTAGTCTATCAAAGTTTATTATATTAATACTTAGTCGATATGTTTATCAGAATTATGTTTATTGCTTATGTGAGGAACTTTGGTTCATGGAAAAGTTTCTGCAGTGATTTTATGACTTTATTTTTATTTTTGATTACGTTCATATTTTAAGTCTCAGTCAGTCGACATAAAAAACATTAAACTAAAGTTTTACAGCTTCTTTACGTCTCCTTTCATCTTTAAGAAACTTGAAGCTTTTACTTTTCTTCCTGATGAAACGTCTCATGTAAAAGTTCATGTAAATGTTTCACATGCTTCAGGATCAGATTTCACTTTCTTCATTATTTCTCGTCACTTCAGTTAAAAACCACAAAGTCACAAAACTCAGAACTTCAGGAAATTTACCAGATGAAGAGAAATATTAGAAATTAAATGTATTTATGGATGTAAAGTCTTTATTCTTAATGAAGTGTCTTTATTATATTATCTGTGTTTCATTGTAACTACAGACTGATCACTTCAGGATTCTTTCTGATGATGTTTTATAATCATTTATAAGATTAATCACTACAAAGAAAATTTACTTTAAGTTGCTGCTGTCGGGCCCTTGAGGGCGGAAATCCTCTTGAAAGTCAAGTTTCTCTGTCCTGGTACAGATACTTCCGATCTAAATGTATCATGTCCAGTACAATATTTTGATTGTGTTAAGAAAAGCTCAGATGAAATGTTCATACATTCCTCACATTGTACAAAACTCTACACACAAATGTAAAATAAAAACACATCAGGTTATAAAAACTCTCGATTATCTATGAATCAAGTATCTTACAATTTTTGGAAGAGATTGTGTCTGCTGGTAGTTGAGAGAGAAAAGGAGGGTCGACACTCTCATCATCAGCAAATGAGATGATGTCAGAAGTGCTGCTGCATTAACGTTTATATCTTTGCTCCTCCATTATTTTACATGACGTAGCAATGACCTTGTGAGACACTTCACCTTCCACAGCGTGGGACATATCAGTTCTACTTTGGTTCTCTTTCTCTCTCACACAAGTTCTTACACAACTAAAACAGGATCAAAACAACCACTGAGGAGCACTTGTGTGTGCATGTGTGCAGTTCGTGTTCAGCAGAATTATCATGAATATATATATACAGAGAGAGAGAGAGAGAGAGAGAGAGAGAGATTGCTATATAATCAAGGACTGAACTGGACCCTGGGTTAAATAGAGACAAATCAAAAGACCAAAGAACAGAGAATTTAATAAACAAAGGGATCCCGGAACAAAACAAGAGAAGAAGAAATCAGATCAAACACAAACAAATAAGCAAGTGTAACAATTTGAGAAGAAAAAGGAGCAGTAACCAACATGTCCAAAAGGGGGGGGGGAGTTTGCACATTCTCTCCGTGTCAGCGTGGGTTTCCTCCGGTTACTCCGGTTTCCTCCCACAGTCCAAAAACATGCTCTAGGTTGATTGGAAATGTGTAAAATTGTCTTGTAGTTACAAGATCCCTGTAGCGTTACGGGGTTGGAGAAAGACCTGGCAACCTACTCCGTAAAAACAATTGCTGAGTAACTCTGGGGATCGGTAGCACCCCACCCAAGAGACGGAAACGACTGGAACGGGTAAAATACTAATATAACTATAAAATATTATTAACATCTTATTAATTATATAATATTTTGAAGATCTTATTACCCAGATATGATTGTACATGCATGATAAATGAAATACAGGATTTAGACTGGAGACCAGTTTATTTTTACAGGTTTTAATTTTTAAATCGAGTCTCTTGGAAATAATTAATGATGTAAGATGAGATTTTATCTGAATTAAATGATCTATGAGTGTGTTTAATATACACTTGTGTACTGAATAAATACCACAACTGGGATATAACAACTAAATTGAATGTAGTTGAATTTTCAATTGAATAAAAACTGATTTATTAACCTATTAATTGCCAAGATAAAATATATAATTTCATGTCCTAGTCTCTTGAAATAATATTATTAATAAACACATTTATATGAATCCAGACATTGTTAATAATAACATGTAGTTGTATGTAACATGTAATAACAATAGTTGACATGATCATAAAATTCTGGAGATTTTATTGCAGTTCTGAGGCTTTATAACAAATTTCTTTACATCTTCATCCATCCAAATATTTTAGCAAATTATCATTTTGAAGACTTTGTTTATGTGTAAATCAGATAATTTCGTTTTCATTTCACGTTTGCCAGCAATACTAAACAGAACAAACAAAACAAACAAAACAAATCAGGATCTGTAATGCCTGGAGCTGCAATAACAATTTATGATGACTAGATGGTGCTGTAGAGTCAGTTTAACTGTCCTTAAACTATGTCAAAATAAAAAAACTTTGATTGTATATGTTAATATAAGCTAATATTCATTATTAAAAACAAAAATAAAATGTAATTTTATTTTACATCATTATTAGTAAACATATTGAATAATTACATTCCTAACAAAAGAATTATTTATACATAAAATACAAAGTTCTTTATAATCGATAAATTGCTACTTTTTGCTTAACATAATTCATAATGCTATATTCTGATAAAAAATGATGAAAATAGATCATTATATTAAGAACAATGAATAATAAGTTGATATGAAAATAAATATATGGTTGGACTTTAGAAGAAATAAAGTTTGATTTTCTAATAATCTTCCACAATCTGAACTGAAGAAGTGAAGAATTATTTTGACTGTGTTGGGAAATTTAAGTTACTGCCTCGCTGATCGATGTCTAAGTAGACGGCTGTGAGTGTTGGATTAAGTACCTTCCACCCGTGAGTACAAGACAACATGTTAACGTGAGGTGTTATTTATAAATATTCATTTAACATTTTGTAGGATGAAATATTTACTGACTAAACATGTCTTTATTAAAATCAGGACATATCGTCTCAGGTTTAGAACGTGTTTATAGAATCAAACCTGTCACACATGTATGTAGATGCTTATGTGTTGAATAACAATTTGGGGTTGGGATTCAAACATTCAAAAAAAGTCTATTTATATTTCACTTTATATAATTTTATACATCATATACAGAAGTACATGAGGGAGAATCATTTATAGATGCTTCATCATCCTAAAGTGTTTATTTTAAGTTTATCTTGTGGAACACGACTCCATCTTTCTGCTTCCTCCATGTCAGTGTGATGTTCTGATCAATCCCATGATCCTTCAGTTTCTGCTGAATCTGAAGAACAGAAAACGTTTTATCAGTAAATTCAGACTTCATAGCACACAAGTAATATTTTTGAGGAAATCACAAAAAAGGTTTTAGTAGTAATGAAACGTACAAAACACAACCATGACTTGATGAGAACAAGCATTTTTTTTTGTCTAACACAAGAATAATACTGGAGGATGAAGCCCGTTGCTATGGGGAAGAGTTCAGTCCCTAGGTCGGAGGTGCACCATGAACAACAGGAACCGTGGAGAAGAGCAAGCTGTAAACAAACCTCTGGGATGACTAGGTCGCAGCAGATGATGGCAGGACCCTAGGATGACCAAGAGGGTCAAAGCAGACGATGTCCACAAGTGTCATAAATAACCAGGTAGGTCATACCGGAGAGTGAGAACACGGGTAATACTGACATGTAATGATAAGAGAACTCGGCAGTAATAGTATTTCACAAACAAAAGGAGTAAACAAAAATGTGGTAAATACCCTGGTCAAGGATTCGCACACTTTCTGTCACCGAGCCGAGGGCAAAAGATGAGTTATGGATTGGACAGTGTGGACAAGAAGGAAATAGGAAGTGCAAGTGTAAGGACTGTCCCATAAGTTCTGAGTATGTTAGGGATCATCCAGTAATAGATGAGATGGGCCAATCAGCAGCGAGGGAAATGAGCAATGCCATCACTAATACTCCTGTACTCAGACTCGGATGGTAACCAATACGAAACCATTGCCTATTTCCCTTGCTGCTGATTGGCCCATCTCATCTATGGCAGTGTTTTCGGGAAATAGTTGGAGATTAAACTATAAAAACCATCCAGAATTAGATTAATCAAAATCTCGAACCCCCATCAATTCGGAAGATTTAGTTTATAAAAAAAGTTGTTGATTTGTTGTACAAATGTAGATTGATGTTTGTGTGAGCTTCACAATATGAGTAGAAGCTTGTGTAGGATCAGACCCACCATCTCCAACAGTGCAGAGTTTATTACAGGATCATTAAGATCCTCATTCGTCTCCACCTTCAATCTCAGCTGCTGATTCTGTCCAGTCACGTCTGCAAATATAAAACACACATAGAACCCAGTCATGATTTACAGTTTATTTATGTAAACAATTTAAAGTTATTATGCAAATAATCACCTCTATAACAAAGAAATGGTATGGTCCAACTACTATAATAATCAGCTGCCTGTAAATTACTCATAAAGCCAACATATTCATTACTATGATAATTATCAGGATGTCCAGGATACCACGGAAGATTCATGTCAGTTCCATCCACCCATTTCCACGGTTCTTTATAAAGTCCGAACCAGACTTGACCAGGAATTTTTGCCATTACAACCAAGTTTTCTGATGCGTTTCTGATGCTGGCCAGATCTGTGTGATTCTGTCTGCAGACACTCTGAGCATCAGACCAGGTCATTAATGTAGAATAATAAACGTAACGATCAGTGCCAGTTCTCTTTTCTGTAAAAAATATGAATGATTCAGAATTAAAACAAATATGCTAAATTATGTAAGTATTCTAAGTTCTATAAACTACCACCAGGCTTAAAAACTGGAGGAATGAGATTTTATTTGATCACTTCTGATGGTTTTATTACTCACCATCATAACATATGAACGGTTGCTGTAATGTGCAGGGTTCACTAACCCAACCCCCCGGATTTAACAGCACACAGAAGAGGTTTCCTCCTGTATTACTGGGGTATCCTGAACACCAGTTGGTAAAAGTTCCTAGAGACTCGTTTCCATTGGACCAGAGGAAGGTATTTGGGTTTAGATACATTCCAATCCACACTTCAATATTTATTATCTCCGGTACATCCTGCTGAAGTCTGATCATGTCAGCAGAACTCTCGATGATCGCCAGGTCAACATGGTAGGTTTGGCAAAAATTTCTGGCATCAGTCCATGTTCTCATAGGACCAACCGGATAATATTTATGAGGGACAGATGAGATGATTATGGCGAATCCTGTCAACACAACAACACAAAATACAATAAAACACAAATGTGGTAAAGTAATTATAGTCGTCTCATCTCAGCTCATCTCTGGATTCTTTCTCATGAACCTCAGTTCACTAGAAAAGATCATCATGACCTGATTCATGAACTTTTTGTGCTCCGTCTCTTCAGACGTTCATTTAATGCAGCAGTGTTGCTACTAAACGAAACACATTGTTCACTTTACGTGGATTTGATTGGAATCTTCCTCACTTCCTCACAGTAGCTGGATCCTCGAGAGATTTCATTTGGGTTTGACCTTCTAAAACTGTAGCGGCCGACTCTTAACCTAAAGTTAACTGATGCCAGTCTCCCAGTGAATCCCAGGTTATCAGGTTCAGGCTGAGCATTATGGGTAGTGTAACTTTCAGTGTTGCAGCCACTTTGCGCTGGAACGTTCATTTTTCTCTTCGCTCGACTTCAACTAAATTTATTCTGAAAAGTGATTCTAAGTTTTGAAAAATACATTAAAAGTGTAACTTATGATGATGAAAATACTAATCATTATTATTATAAATAATTATTATCATTTTTATATAGACAGATGAACTACAGTCAGGGTCTCAAATATAATAATAATAATAATAATAATAATAATAATAATAATAATAATAATAATAATAATATCTCACCTGTAAAAAACAGAACGATGAACAGAAACTGTTTCTTCATAACTGACGAGGTTCTAGATGAACGTTTGCAGATGAAAGTCTGATTTATGGATCACTAAGAGAAAATAATTTATTATTATTATATAAAAACACAGAGAATAAATGAAGCTGCTGATCTATAAACTAACGTTTAGTGTTCAGTGATGAGAAGGAATTACAGCATTGAGTTTGATGAACTTTAGATTTTTACCTTAATTGTACAAATTTATATTATAATTATAAATACATTAGAATTATAAATATTGTTTTATTTAAACTGAAACTTATGATTAAATGATTTTATTTAGTAAAACATTGTACTGATGATTATTACTGAATCTTTTTTAATGTAAATGAAGCTGAAGTGCATGTAAATGTTTCTCAGCTTCCAGGAAGCGACGGTCTCTCATCACTTTTCTGCTTTTACTTTGGTACAATTTATTTATTATAATGTAAATCCTCAATATATAATAAAAGTCCTTTTGCCGCTTTCATTTACAGATTTTGGATGGTTGTGAGGAGGCTGCAAGGTCTGAAAAAAGCTGGAAAAGTCTTAAAACTAACTCAACTAAGCAAATATTAAGTAAAGCTTCCAGAATCATTTTTCCAAAGAAAAGTGAATCGTTTATATTAACAGAAATATAAAAATAAATCAAAGTGATTTAATCATAAATGATCCAGCAAAGAAATAAAAAACCTCCAACAGCAGCAGAAACGATGAAGCAGGTGAAACTGAATCAGTGAGAGACGCTGATTTATAAACACAGACCAGAAGAGTACACAACTACACAATATACACAACTACACAATATACACAACTACACAAGATACACAACTACACAATATACACAACTAAACAAGATACACAACTACACAATATACACAACTACACAATATACACAACTACACAAGATACATAACTACACAAGATACACAACTACACAATATACACAACTACACAAGATACACAACTACACAATATACACAACTACACAATATACACAACTAAACAAGATACACAACTACACAAGTACACAATATACACAATATACACAACTACACAATATACACAACTACACAATATACACAACTACACAATATACACAAGATACACAACTACACAAGTACACAATATACACAACTACACAAGTACACAATATACACAACTAAACAAGTACACAAGATACACAAGCACAACTACACAAGTACACAATATACACAACTAAACAAGTACACAAGATACACAAGCACATAAACACATTTACACAAGCACATAAACACAAGATACACAAGCACATAACACAAGCACTTGTACACAAGATACACAAGCACATAAACACACGCACACAATATACACAAGTACACAAGATACACAAGCACATAAACACATGTACACAATATACACAAGTACACAATATACACAAGTACACAAGATACACAAGCACTTGTACACAAGATACACAAGCACATAAACACACGTACACAATATACACAAGCACATAAACACATGTACACAAGATACACAAGCACACAAACACATGTACACAATATACACAAGTACACAAGATACACAATAAACACATAAACACATAAAAGCACATAAACACAAGCACATAAACACAAGATACACAAGCACATAAACACAAGTACATAAACACAAGATACACAAGCACATAAACACAAGTACATAAACACAATCACAAATAACCTGTATATAAGCATGTTTGTCATGTTTAATATTTAAGGTAACACAAGTGCAGCATCATATTAAAACTATAAAATGTTTTCAGCAGCTTCATTCTTACACAGATCAGATCAAACAGACTTTTAGATCTGATGAGATCTGATGAGATCTGAGAATAAAAGCTTCATGTGGTAACAAAGTGAGATGTTGTGACCACCTGAAACTTTATTTCAGCCTCGTTTCTTTTTCTGTATGTAATGATTTGATTCCACAAACCGGCTGATCAACAGAAATTAATTCCTAATCAGTTCCTAATAAAATCACACTAATAAACACTTTTATACAAACATGTTTAGGTGAGATCTTTTCTGATATGACATGATGCACACAAACACACAATTATAAAAACACACAATTTAGATTTGGGGGCTTTCAGTGAGCATTCTGGATTATTTATCATTTTAAATGTCTGAATAAACAATCATAAATAGTTCATGACCGTCTCTTATTGATTCGAGTCGCCTCACAACAAGTCTCGGGTTTGATTCTTGGGTTGGTCTGTGGGCGATCTGTGCAGAGTTTGCATGTTCTCCCCGTGTTCACGTAGGTTTATTCTGAGTACTTTGGTTTCCTCCCACGGTCCTAAAACATGCACTAGGTTGATTGTAGATATAAAATTGTCCTGATACGCAAGATCCTCGTACTGCCGAGGGTTCTGGGGATCAGTGGTTCCACAAATCATCCAAGAGTCGAATACAACAGGAAACGGGTTTAAAAAAGCTCAACATGTCTCAGGTCTGTCCCAGAGTAAATCTGGTCTAACCTTACAACTGCTACACAACTACACACTGGACAGCCAATCAGAAACCAGGATTATCAGATTCATTATGGTTTATAGTCGTCATGTTTGGACAAAACATTTGGTAAAAAAGACAAAGAAATAAAACACAACTTGTAATGAAAAGTAGAGTTTATATAGGATTGTATATATATACACAATATTGTATAAAAGTGTTTATCCACAGCATCATCAGCTCCTGATTCTCTGCTTATAATCCAGGTGAAGTTTTACTGAAAACATCAATTTAACATTAAAATGATTTAAAATTACCTGTAAATAAGATGATGAGTGATGGAGCTTCATCAGTTGTGTCTTCTTCACAATTCTTTTCTTTAGTATCTGCTGGTGTCGGTCAACGTTATAAAAACACCAAACTAAACACAAATGACATGTAAATGTTTCACACGGACCAGGATCAGATTTCACCTTCACATTTTTACAATCAAATGCATTTGGTTATATATTTTTTTTCTCCTTTTTGTACCTCTACAGCAAACACAAAGTTTCTGTCATAAACTGCTGCTGTTTTATCTGATTTCAACATCTGTAATGTGATATTCTAATGATAACGGTTTTTTTTTTTTGCATTCCAAATGGTTGCACTGGCGATGGCTTAAATAATTGTGCAATCGCTGTGATTGGTTTTCCAGCTTCTCTCAGCTTAACAGTTCATTGTTTTTCACCCACCAACAGCTCCATGTTAAATACGTCTATCAACTTATTATAAACGCAGATGCAGTCATAACAGGCAAAAGAAAAAAAATCTGAAACTTAAAACAGTAGAAAATGAGTGTGTTCAAGAGTCGCTTCTGAACTGTGTATCAGATCGAGATGTAAATACCTGGAAATAAAAGCTAAAATATTGATATATTTTTTGTTATTAATGGATGGGACTGAACACGCCCAACACACAGCAACAGTCACCACAGTGACAGCCAAACAAGCAGCTGAATAATGTCTAAACAAATATCAGCTCCTGTGTCTTCGTTTCGGTCGGGGTGCTCGGGAGGGACCATGACATGCAAAACTGGTTCAGACGTCTGTGAAAAATAAAAGTGTCAACAACCTCGAAGACCTCAAAGATTCAGCAAAACACTAAAGTGCAGCAAAAGTTCTTCCTCAGAAAAACGAGACGAGATGTTCAGTAGAACCTGAGCACAGCAGCAGACTTTAATCTATATATATATTGCCTATTTTTACCTTTATTATTATTATTATTATTATTATTATTTTATAGTATATTACTATCTTCCTTTTACTGTGACTTCTTTGTCTGGACTGTGTGATGATGTTGCTGCTGGAACCTTCATTTCCCTGAGAGAATCTCCAAAAGGGATCAATAAAGTTCTGTCTGTCTGTCTGTCTGTCTGTCTGTCTGTCGATCTTCAGTGATGACCTGTTAGCTTTGGGAATTCACTATACAAACTCATTTTGTGCCACTCATTCGTTTTGCAGAATATTAGAAATATCGATCAATTATTGTAAAAAAAAAAACAATAATGGCATAATAATAAAATCAGGAACCAACAACAAGCTGTTCCAAATTCCTCATGGGTCCCGAGTTAAAACTTCTCCTTATCAGGAGTTGTCATGGTAACTGAAAGGGGAAGGGGCACCGACCGGTGTCCACTCTGAACCTTCGAAACTGCCCAGGGCAACACCCTAGGATCCAGTTTAGACTGGTTTAGAGGACTAAGGACAGTCAAAAGTATAAAAGTGGTGAAGACCATCACACGTGGTTGGAGAATTTTCATGCGGTGCTACGAGTAGAAGTTACGAGTGAGCTGAAGTTCCACAAAAACCTGGTACCAGTTTAACTGCAGCATCTCACATCGACTGCAAATAAAATCTGTTACATTTACTGGACTGGTTTGTCTCATCAATATTAATATAAAAAAGATTCATCAGGGAACACAGAGGTTTATTTTCCTGGATCTTAACAGCGTCTCATAATAGATAAATATTTAAATAAAATTCATCTGACAATCCATTGTCAGTTTTTTTTTTATTTACTGTAAATTCATTGTTAAATTATGATATCTGGTAACAAAAAGTGTGTTATAGAATACAATTCAAACATGTGTGTTATCATAAAAATAACACGTCTCATATTTTTAATTCGGACCATAGAACTGTAACACAAAGAGAGTTAGTGTGCAGACATATAGACCACTAATCCCTTTCTAGAAAAAGATCTGAAACTTATTATGGGTGGTGATGAAAGGAATGATCTGTAAATATGTGCAAGTGTTACAGTGTTTACTTGTTTTCTCTAATGAAAGCTCACTGGATTAATATCAAGCTGCTATTCTTCTATATTATATATCCACAAGAAATATAATTTAATATAATATAATCAAACTAATTAATCTCTATCATGAATGTATAAAAGAGAATTACACATATGAATAAACTTTTGTGTATCCACAGAATTAAACGTGTGCATCTGTGTGTTAAAAGAGCTGTTAGTGTCTGATTTAGATCACTTTATATACAGAAGGGTTTCTGCAGATGTAGTACCGCAAATCCACCGCTAGAGGGAGACAAACAAACCGGGAAATTCATAACCGTAGCATTTTCATATTGTGTTTTTATCCAAAGCAAGTTACAGAAGACAATTCTTAACATTTTTGATTGAGGCTGAAGGGCCTCGCTCAGGGACCCAACAGTGGCAAGCTTGAACCGGTTCTAATCTCCAGCCCATTACATAAACCAAGTATATCGGAACGTCATATTGGAATATTTTAAATCATGGAGATGTGTTAATGTTTTATATGAACATTTCTGCAGTGTTAATGTGCTCAGTTTTTCTGATCTTTAGTTCAGAAAGACACTTTTTTGGATGAAGCTGAAAGACCCAAATATGAAAATAAATGTTTGAATTCTTGATGAAAAAAGATTTCAGTGTCGTCATGGAAACGTAACAAAAGTGGATTTTAAACGTTTTGTTTAGTGAATAAACGACGACGTTTCGTCTCTAAATGATTCATTTATATTGTGTGTTTTCCACCGGACAGTCCGGTTCATCTGCTCCTGTATTCTGGAGCGTGAGTACGAGCGTGAGACCCGGGAGACCCTGAACACGACTCTTCTTCCTAACACGACTCGGTATGATGCACGACACGGCTCCCCCTGCAGGAGCGTCTGTGCTAGTGCTGCTGATTCTGATTCGGTTTAATAAGGAATCGAGTTCATACGAGTCGGAGTCGGTCAAACGAATCAGTTCAGTCGATTCCTCTGAATCAGTCACTCATCTACCGTAGCGTTTTCTTTGTGTGTGTGTGTGTGTGTGTGTGTGTGTTAAACATGATCAAAACAGTATCGTATCATCGGCTGCTCTGTGTATCCGCTGGACTATATTAGTCCTAAGACTTGTTTCATTGCAGGTGTCCATTCAGTGTTGGTGGCGCTGATGGCAAGTAAAGCGGAGGTGCGCTACAATCCCGCCGTCACTGACCCGCCGAGGATCGCCGAGTGTATCCGAGAGCTGGGCTTCACCGCCTCCGTCATGGAGAACTACGACGGCTCGAACGGCGCCATCGAGCTCGTGGTTCGTCTCTCACCTGGCACGTACGCGAGTGGACTCGGGTCCGACGTCTCACTCGCTCCGTATCTTCGCAGGTCAGAGGGATGACCTGCGCCTCGTGTGTCCACAAAATCGAGTCCAGTCTGGTGAAGCACAAGGGCATCGTGTATGCCTCGGTTGCCCTGGCGACGAACAAGGCCCACGTCAAGTACGACCCGGAGGTGACGGGCCCGCGGGACGTCGTTAAATTGATCGAGGTAAGAGGAGCAGGACAGCATGCGGAGATACGAAATGTGTGTGGCGCGTCGTCTCCTGTCATGAACGTGACCTGAAAAGTGTCAAACACGACGTTCAATCCAGAACGAGTTTCTGCATTATGATGTCATCATTTCTGCATCACGCCATGATGTCATTCGTCACCGCTTTCGCTTTGTATCGCAGAATTTGGGTTTCGAAGCCTCGTTGGTGAAGAGAGATCGATCAGGAAGCCATTTGGATCACAGCCAAGAGATTCGGCAGTAAGCAAACGTTCTTTTCTTCCCCGTGTTTGCGTTTCCCGTTTAGTTCGATTATCGAGTAACGAATGTTTTAAAATGACGGAAAATAATCAACAAAACATCGTAAACATCAAAGCCTGGACATCTACAGAGAGAAACTCCACACACCGTTTCCATTATCACTTCGTCTGTGCAGGTGCTTGTTACACCTCACAGCAAGAAGGTTGCAGGTTCAATTCCCCCCCCCCCCAAACCCCCAGGTCGTCCAGGTCCTTTCTGTGTCTTCCCCTCTGTGTCGAGTGGGTAACGATGACCGACTGACTGGGCAGTAATGACTTATTGGTCAAGGTACGTGGGTATAGATCAGAAGGTTACAGAAACCACATTAGTGCTAAGTTGTCGCTGTTGGGGGGGGGGGGTGTGAGGCCCCTGAGCGAGGCCCCTGAGCCAGGCTCTTAACCCTTTAGATAAAAGCTGTTCGCTAAAGTGCGTGAAAATGTAAACGTGTCCCGCGTGAGTTTATCATTTTATAGAGGGGGAGTGAGGGAGGGAGAGAGAGAGAACACACTAAACAACATTAACATAAACACACTCAAACAACATTAAGACACACTAACACCATCAAGACTCAAGACCAGATCCAAATCAAAATTAATCAGATCTCACAGAAACTACAATTAAATTATTTGATTTATTGGGAAACAGAAACTAAAAACCAAAGTAAATCACAATGTTATTTATCTCTAAATACACAATATTGTGTTGCTGATTATCTCAGCACAATAACAGATATAAAACTCAGAA
>JAOTRQ010118484.1:0-19177 GCA_028565875.1 Hoplisoma paleatum | reverse complement strand
GGAATTTGGCCGACTAGTAATTTTTTCGGTCGACCAACGAATAATCGATTATTTGCGGACAGCCCTAGTTAAAACACATTTTTTCTATTTCCAACTCATGTTATTTACTTGGTTTTGGATGGTGGGAGGACACAGCAGTGCCCAGGTGCCTGGGAAGCTATTAGGAATTTGGTCCCTTGTTCAAGAGCACTTCTGTTTGTGATTTTGACTTTTATTCCAACTGGCAATTCAAAACTTCCTATTACAAGCTCAATTCTCTAACCACCCAGCCATGGCTGCCTCTAATATTTCGTTGACATATTTTTATAGTATCATTTATACCCAATGTATACCTGGATCCATTTTAATTTTGTAAATGCATTTCTGATTAGGTGGAGGAGAAACCAGATGTCACCTACAGTGATGTAGGAGGTTGTAAAGAGCAGATAGAAAAACTCAGAGAAGTGGTTGAGACCCCTTTGCTACATGTAATTTTTTGCATACACATTATAATTTAATTCAGGTAAACCTTGCTTATAAAATATCTCGGCTGTGTTTTTAATCTTTATTTTATACTTGTAGCCGGAACGGTTTGTAAATCTTGGAATTGAGCCTCCTAAAGGAGTGCTGCTGTTTGGGCCCCCTGGGACTGGAAAAACTCTTTGTGCCAGAGCTGTGGCAAACCGTACTGATGCCTGTTTCATCCGAGTCATTGGTTCTGAGCTGGTTCAGAAGTATGTGGGTGAGGTGAGTATTTTGTAGACAGTGGCTTACAAATACTTAGTATACACTAACCATTTTAATAGGAGCAACCACATGCTCATTCAATCCACGTGGCAGCAAAGTACTGTATGCCATCATATATAGTTTATGCTGATTTTAAAAAAAATAAAATAAAAAATGTGACACTAAGCTGATATAATTTGTCAAAAACATTTTCCAATTGTGATTGAACATAATGCGTGTAATGTTGTATAATTGGAGGCTTCCGTCATGCTAAATATACTTTTTTAATTTTAGGGTGCCAGAATGGTTCGGGAACTTTTTGAGATGGCTAGAACAAAGAAGGCTTGCCTTATTTTCTTTGATGAAATCGATGCCATTGGAGGTACTGTTTGTTGTTTACTGCCCTTTACTGTTAGTTTCGATCAATGTCAGTGTCTACCTGCATGCACATTGTTATTTAGCACATGTTTACAGCTAATAATAAAAAAGGCCCAGGATGTTCAAACTTTTGAACTAGCAGGTTTAAATATTCATACATTTGAGGAAGTGTGTCAACTAAGTCACCCTCTTCTTTAGGCACATATTTGGAGAGAAAATAAGTAGCTCGTCCTATAGGAAATACAGTGATCTGGCATGAAACCTTTAATAGAGCATACAATACACAATGGAATGGCTTTCGAATTTTGGGAAGGAGCTCTTAAAATTGATAAACTGCAAAACGAAATTACAAGCACAATGTTGAGGGCTGCAAAATACCATGATCAACAAAGCATTAAGTTGGCAACTCTTTAATGTAGCAGTCAAGTATTCCAACTAAACATGGCTAAAGCACGTATGCTTTATTCTTGGTGGTGCCACAGAGGAGCCTTGAGGTAGGAAAGATTGGATGAGCTGTCAGCATCATCTGTCCATAGCCGTGATTTATGTCTAGTAAACAGCGGTGGTATAGTATCCTGTGTATGTGGCTGTCCTGTACATGTCTGTGTGGGTTACCTCCGGGTACTCAGGGTTTTTCCCACAGTCCAAAAACATATAGGTATAGCAACTTAAAAATGCAACAATATTTTTTTATAATTATTTATGTGATGAATGACGTGAATGTCTCTTGTCATGAATGTTAGAGTAAAAAAAAGACGTTTAGATAGAGATCAGTAAATGAAACAAAATATAATGCTGGATATAATGCTAAATGTAAATCCTGCAGGTGCACGTTTTGATGATGGAGCTGGAGGAGACAATGAGGTGCAGAGGACCATGCTGGAACTGATCAATCAGCTAGACGGCTTTGATCCTAGAGGTAACATCAAAGTGCTGATGGCTACAAACCGACCTGACACTCTGGACCCCGCTCTTATGAGACCTGGTCGGCTCGACCGCAAGATTGAGTTTAGTCTGCCTGACCTAGAGGTAAGTTTCTTTTAAATATTTAATCTGTGTGACATCAGTAAGTAAAAGAATTAAACGATAATTTTACTTCCAGGGGCGCACTCACATCTTTAGGATCCATGCCCGTTCCATGAGCGTGGAAAGAGACATTCGCTTTGAGCTGCTGGCACGGCTCTGTCCTAACAGCACAGGTGCGTTTTTTTTTAATACCACTCTGAAATCCAGAATGAGCACAATTAATCAGCTGCTCCTAAAATATATGCAGGTGCTGAGATCCGAAGTGTGTGCACAGAGGCTGGTATGTTCGCCATCAGAGCTCGAAGAAAAATTGCTACTGAGAAAGATTTCCTGGAAGCAGTGAACAAGGTTATCAAGTCATATGCCAAGTTCAGTGCGACCCCGCGATACATGACGTACAATTAAGATATCAACTCTTTTGATCTGTGCAAGAGTGAAAAGCTTCATATTCATGATTGTTTCCTCATTGATATTATTAATAAAACATATAGTACCATTGTTGTATGCACTATTTCTTTTTCTTTTAACTTCTTTGTAAATATGGTGCACAGACTAACATAGTTTGCAAAGCTTGAATGAGTACACATCAACATGTTTTAAGCTTCAGTTTCCTTTCAGAATCAACATTTTCTGTATTATAATCGGATTTGTAAATTTGCACAAAAACTTAATTCAAAACCATGTTGCAAAACTTCTGGTAATCAAAGCTTTACTTGGTCAATAATGTTATCAAAATAAAGTTTCAAAGAAGATAGATATTGAACCATCTCACAGAAATGTCCAGACTGTACATGGAAGTAAACTCGTAATATGAAGTTACATGATTAACTTTCTTTTTATGCTATGGGCTACGTAATAAATGTTCCATGAAACTGTTGTCAGTTAAAAAATGTTCATTTATAGATTGATTCTAATATTACTTTTTACCAGTACCTACTTATTTATTATTACCTATTTATGCGTTTTTACCCATTCATTAAATGTTATCTATGCCAAATCCATGTTGAAATGATGTTTATAATTTCATGGTTTGTTGTGAAAGTTTTCTGAAGTGCATTTTGTTCAAAACGAAAAAATTATAAACGGGCCATTATTCCAAGATTGGTTTGTGAGTCTAAATCCCAAAACAACAGAATGTTTTAAAGTAGTTTTGAATCAAAACTTTAAATATCAAAATCAGGCTCAATCCTTTTTTATGAACTCGTCCTGCAACAGTTTAATAAACACATCCATCTCCTCCATCTAGTCTACAACACACAATGTTCAGGTTAATCGTGCATTAAATTCAACATTTAAAAGTAACAATTCAAAACAAAACATGAGTACAAGTGTTTTTATTACATATGTGCATTTTTATAATTTTAGGAATTACTTCATCCTCAAACTGAAATGTGTGTGACACTCACGCTTTTAAATATAATTGTTTGCTATTCAACAGATTTTGAACTGAATTTGTGTATTCAAAAGTGAACCTAGCAGACACCAGAATGCTTGAACGCTGGTATGCAATACTGCTAGGTCATCAATCATTTTGTAGTTCCTGGTATAATAATATTTGGTACTTTGTATCTGTGGTTTTTCTAAAAGAAAAATGAAAGGGCTTTCTAAAAGAAATATATCTATGACATTCTGTAGTAAATAGGAACACTTTTAGTCTATACTCTGCTATATAGTCATAATTTTAAATTGAAAAGCAAAACATTTGTAGGCAAAACAGCAGTTTAACAATAAACTAAATAGTAAACACTAAAGTGAACACATTTGAACAGTGATTTTCAGACACCTGAATATCATCAGTATGGTTTTTTAAATACGATAACTACGTGTTTATTTGTCAGATGAATGAACATTAAGAAAACCCATGTGTTCATGTTTGCATTAATTGCACAAACTGAACTTGATTAGGTTGGTTTTTAGTCCTCTGAAACTTCATGTCAAGGGGTTTATTATGACAACAAATTAGTTTACTGCAATAAATAATTGTTTAAGAAAAGTTTACAAAATGTCAACAGAATTCTTGAAACTACTAGTGATGTATCTTTGTTGCTTTCTTTAAATATAGTTCAGATTTTGTGATGGAGCTGCAACAAGCATTACAATTGAGAATAGAACTGAATGTCATAAAATAGATTAATTCCATTTTTTGTTTAAAACAAAATTGTTTTATTATTGTCTGTATTCAGTAAACAGTCTTTTTACACTTCAATAGATGCACATGAGTCCATTTCAAGCTATGACCAGTTACACATTTGTTTTTGCAAAATGTAAAAAATTGATTTTCAATATATATATACTATATTAATGTAACATTTGAAATAATTCCATATTATACAAGATACTGACCATCTATAATGCAACTCCTTATCAAAGTTCAGAATTACCACAAAGATCAAATGACCATAAACCTTAACAGTTCACTCATATACTGTACAATAAAGAAAAAATATTATTTTATCCACAACTGGAAAATTGGCCTAGATGTGAAATGTTAATATACAGTACAAAATATACGAACAATAAAATTAAAATCAGTAACTAACGATATTTGGAAAACTATTTTCCTTCAATTGCTAAAAACAGTAACTTCAGCATTCAGAAAGAAAAACAGTTTTACCTGGTTGAATGTAAAAACAGATTTTAATCTACAGCTGTTGTTGTCTATTCCTGATTGTACAGTCAACTGCCACACTGACTCGGTCATGTGTGCAGTACCACATATTTTCAGATGTATAATATAGGTTTAAATAGTGAACAACACTGCTAGAACAGGGATAATGGCAAATGTGTCATTTTAGTGCACCTCTTACAGACAGCCCACCACCACAGTCAATTCTCCTTTTAACACTCACAAATCTTTGAGACCTATTGTCCATACACCCTATTCTAACATAAGAGCACAACAGAAAAGTGCAAATTTTCAAATAGTATCTTAAAACATCATTTTGTTTTTACTCTGCACATCTGCATGATGTCCAGCCTCTTAATTTAATAAATCAAGTTGGAGTAGAATTTGTTGGGCCAATCAGTTTGAATGGCTGAAACAATACATAAACAGATGGTTCTACATACTTTCTTTTTTTTTTTTTTAATATTTTTTTATATTTAGAGCCTTCCACAAAGAGCCTGTGCAGAAATACATTTCTGTAAAAGGTTAATCTAGTACTTCGAAAATCTCTATATTAGGTCAATATTACATTAAACACTGGGTCAGTGTCATTTCAAAGTAAAACTATCTTTCTGCCATGCCAGCTTCTATGCGGATATGTCCTGTATGCTCACTGAACAGCTGAACTTAAAGGTAAATGTGTCCTTGTGTGCTGGCAGTGCTGGACCGCATCGTGAATCGTAGGAAAAATGATCTCCCGTGTTACAGAGCCAGAAAAAAACTGCAGGGTACTGAGCTCAGACAGCAGGATCCCTGTAAAAGAAAACAGGTAAATTTCACTATGTGAACTAAAGCATTGGGAGTACCATAGTTAATCTGTGAAGTATGTTACTTTATAAACTTTTTATACAAATACTTACTGCTACAGCCAGCAATAACAATGTTCACATTCACAGCTGCATACTCTTTAATAACCTGCAACAGCACACAAACTATTTATTGATTTGTTTAACACCATAAGATATATATGCACACAAATCATGGCGTTTATATTATTAGATTAATGATAATGAATGAAAATTAAAGATTCCTAAAAAGCATTAGACTGGATGGTTTTATTACAGATCTTTGGGGTTCTGTGATATATTTTGTTATCAGATGTTTGACAGGTATTTGTGTGTTGCACTTGTTGCATAATGGTGGTTTTCTCTGCTTAGTAGAGCAGCACAGAAAAAAATAAGCCACCTCATGATAACGGTAAATATTTATGCCTATAAATAATTAACTCGCCTGCATTTAAAAATCCGTGATGCCTACTCCCTTTTAGAAGCATGATATATTGCAGCAACTCCAGCCTAACGTTAGTCTAACACTTTTGTTGCATTCATGACAAACACACATAATATTTACTCATTACAGAAGTTTTATCTGTATACAAGCTTTATATCAGTCCTGGACAATTTTATATTTTCAATTAACCTTATGCTTTTGGACTCTGGTTTTCTCTGACTTTTGGTTTTCTCTGGGTGCCTCAGTGTCCTCCCACACACACAGGAAGAACATGCAAACACTAGACAGAAAGGACACGGACCACCCCAACTGATGAACCCATGACCTTCTTAAAGTGATAATACCGTGCTAAGCACTTAAACAACATGGCACCCACACCACTGTGTGTAAAACTATTTTTAAGTTTTATGATTATGTGACATGTCTCCTTGTTGTGCACACATCACTGTTTTTCCCTGAACCACAATTTCAGGTACAAGCTACTGCATGTTAGAAAAAAAGGCATTTGACCCATTACCCATACACTTAACCTACTTGACTACATTCTCAGTCTGGGCAGAGCACTCCTTAATCTAGATGGGCATAGATATTCCTCCACTATGTCCCATCCAGCATTTATAGCAAAAATAATGATTGAAAGAGATCGAGCAATAAACAAAAGGTTTATTGCCTTTTAGAAATCTAAATGAAGTTTCAAATTCAGAAAGCTCAGAAAACAAAGTGACAGAAAACCTGACATGTGTACTTACAGATTTAATAGCCTTGGCACCTACTGAATCCATGAAGTTTACTGGACTAAAGTCTAAGATGATGGAATGGACATGGCAGAGAGGCTGCAGAGAATTGGTTTCATCAGAGTCACACCTAACTTCTAAAACCTGCCCATTTCCTTGCTCCTCCTCATGCCTCTGGGTTTCTTCAGCCATTTCATGACTGACACCAAACTCTGCCTCCTATTAATAAAACACCAAAGCAAGACAATAAAGAAATTATGTTTGATGTGGAGATTTGCACGCTTGCCTTTAACTTTTTTGTTTTTAAACAAACAGTATTAATATGAAATAAACCACTTTACGATCCTTTAGAGGTAACAACAGCCACATGTTTTGTAGAACTTAGAAGATGAAGAAATTAAATTATATTATTAAAAAAACAAAAACAAATTAGGGACCCAGATAGCAATGATAAAACTGCATACTAGTCTGACTACTGTATTTACCTTCTTTGGAGATCGGTGATCGTGGCATTTTTTGTCTTCATTCCTTTTTGCTCGCTTTTGAAGAGCTTTTCTCTCAGCCAACAGCTTTGAAGGATCAATTCCTGTCTGTAATTATAGAAAGTCTTCGATAAGATACAAAATCATCTCCATAATCATACTATGGATCAAATAATAAAAATGGGAATTTGTAAAAATACATGTTTGTATTTCTTTTATTAAACTTTTTTTGACATTATGGTGTGTAATGTGTCCTGAGTATGCCATAAGATTGAGTAATATTTTCATCCTTACTTTTTTCTTGAGATTGCTCACATATTGGTCACTATTTGCAAAGTAGATAGAAGAATTACAGCAGAAGATCTTGATACCAGAACATTCACTGGCCTGAAATAAGCAAAAAAATTGGTACATCATACAGTGATTTATATTTGAATGACAAAATTATACTGAAAACATACACTGTATATACCCTGTGTACAGTAATGTCAGACTCAGAAGACACCTGATGCCACCTTTCTAAAAATCTACTGATGCAATAAAACTCCTGGTTTTGTGAATACACAAACCAGTGTGTATAACAAACATTTTACTAATCTGTTTCAAGCTGCATTAGAAGCAGTCCAAAATTGTCAAGTTAGTATATTGATAAATGTGTTAAAACCCAGAATTTAACTCCAAATATTAACCACTATATGCTTCAGCAGTTTAATATAAATTAATTACAGTGGTGTTTAACAAAAAACGTTGTTAAGTTAAAGTAAGTACTTTATCAACTAAAAGTATTCTTTTTAAGAGACTAAAATTGCAGCAAGTATCAATTCTTACCTCTTCGTATTCATCGGTGTCACAATATAACCCAGTGTTGGGAATTTGTCCAAGAATAACAGTCTTGGGGCTGGAAAAAAGATCAGTTTTAAGATAAATATTTGAACAAAACAAAACATTATTATATAATGATAAACCGATCTTTTAGTTGGAGAATACCTATAACAACATAAAATCTTAAAAGATAGTTCAGTTCCCAGCAGGGTGCACACACAACCAGAACATCCACAGCCACTTCCAGAACATTGGTGACACACTACACATGTGGCAGGGCATCCAGGCCATCACCAACTACAAGACCACACCACTGGTCAATGACAGTGATGTCTCCCTTCAAGCTGCGCTAAACAACATGTTTCTCGCCACTGTGTGGTTCCGTGCCTTGAACAGGGTGCAGATCATCCCCCTCGATGGTCCCTCGATCCCCCACATCTACCAGGTTAGACTTCAGCAAACCAAGGAAGACGTGAGAAAAAACTACACAGAATCAAATTTGCAGAAAGCTGCTGGACCAGACAACATTCCTAGCAAAGTGCACAAAGAAAGTGTAGCCCAGCTGGCAGATGTTTACATGAACATTTGTATGCAGCGCTGTCGTTCCAATGTGCTTCAAGATGACCACCATTGTACCCATGCCAAGGAAGTCATCAGTATAACCATTATCATTGTGTAGCACTCACGCCTATCACCATGAAGTGCTTTAAAAACTTGTCATGGGGTTCAACAAGTATGAAGATGGTGCTTAAGCTCAGCATTCAACAGAATAATTCATCAGCAGCTGACTGGGATGCTAAGCATGCTGGGACCCCTCTTCAAAATTGGATCCTGGACTTGCTGACTGGGAGACCTTAGTCTGTCTTTATCAGCATGACCAGCATACTGAGCACCGGAGCTCTCTGGGGCTGTGTGCCCAGTCCACTGCAGTTTACCCTACATATTCATGACTGTACAGCAATGCACAGCTCAAAGTCGATCGTGAGGTTTGCACAGGACACGACTGTGGTGGGACTAATCAGCAAGTCAGCAAACAGATAGGTGGTGCTATGGCTCACGGACTGGTGCAAAGTTAATAACCTGTCTCTGAACATTGTAAAAACCAAAGAGAAGGCCATTGAATTGAAGAAAGGACCACTCCCCACTGAACAGCAATGGCTCCTTTGTGTCAAGAGCACAAAATTCATTGGTGTTTACCTAGCGGTGAAGATAACATTCACCCACACAACTACTACTACTACTTTCTGAGGCGAACCTGCCACCTCCCATACCCCACACATTCTAAAGAGGAACCATTGACAGCATCCCGAGGCACTGAATCACTGTATGGTCTGGGAAATGCACAGCTTTGAACAGCAAGACTCTCCAGAACTAGTGAGTAGACAGCTGAAAAGATCATCTGGGTCTCTCTTCCACTTACATTTTCAACATCAGCAAAGCTATCAGCATTGTGGAAGATCAAAATCATCTATCGCATGGACTTTCTACTCTCCCCTCACATGGAAAATAGTACCGCAGCATTCGGAACAACACAACCAGACTGTGTAACAGCTTTATTCCACAAAGCATCAGACAAACACAAAACAAGATATTCAAGTGTTCTGCACACTGGAAAACAATTAATTTGGTGTTTGAAAAACAATGTTCAAATGCATCGATAATTACCTTTGTGTTCTGTAGATGACTGTAAGAATAGCAAATGTAATTGCCACCAGAAGTCCATAATCTAGCCCTAGTAGAACTGATGCAACAAAAGCCACCACCCAAATCGCCTGGGAAACAAAACTCGTCACAAATCAAAATAACAAAACAAACCCCCCTGTAAATGCTCATGTTTGCAAATCATTCTGTACATTTAAGACTCCAGCACACTACATAAAAACTATAAAAAAAATCATATACATCTAACAACTAACCAAACAAACTCTGTATGTTAAAGTAAAAATGAATTATATGCAGGTTTAATGCCATTTACCATAAAAATACTTTTAGGTCATTGAAAGCACATCTAAACACACATTTTATCTCTATAGTATTTACAAAAAAATACCAGTTCAAGTCTGCTGGTCCTCCATAAAGCTGGAACATCTCTCAGTTGCTTGAACATGCCAAGTAAATTGACCATTATAATAGCAGCCAACACTGTCTGACAAAAAAACACAATTCGTGTTGCTTTTAATTAAATGAATTCATTGTCTTCACTGTCATTTCTCGTCTTATATCAGCTTATGTGAAATTTAATGACTTGCTCTTTGAGGCATTACAAGATATTTAAATACAAAAACCACCAGAAAAGAATAACTACTACATAGAACTTACCTGTGGTAAATGCTGAAATACAAACCCAATGGCCAAAATTACAAGAAGTACAAGGAGAGAGGCCAACAATCCAGCAATCTAATCATAAACACAGTAGTTTCAAGCAGAAGATCATAAATGTTATCTTTATACAGGCAATAAAACTACCATTATGAGCTCACAACTACAACACACATCACATTTAAATTCATGCAAAGCATGCAAGCAGTGTACTGTATAATTTATAAACTAACCCAAGATTTAAATTAGCACCTTAATTAAAGTGCAATTTTACCTGAGTCTTACCCCCAGTGCTCTCCTGTACCAAACTGCGAGACATCGAACAGGTAACAGCAAACGTGTGAAAAAATGAACTGACAAAGTTACACAATCCTAATGCAATCAGCTCCTGTCATCATACAAAAAAAACACTAAATGATGCAACAGAAAACATGGTGAATTTCAGGCAACAGAGACACTTGAGATAAAAAATAAAGACCAGCTTGTAAATCTCACGATCGGCACCGTAGCTTTTTGTAATAATATATGTATTTAATGTATGGGGTCAAAGCGCAGGGACAGCCAACGCACGGCTCCCCTGGAACAAACAGGGTTAATGGTCTTGTTCAAGGAGCCAGCTGTGTAGCAGAGCCTGGATTTGAACCCCCAACCTTTGGATTCGCAGGCCAACGCTCTAACCACTAGGCTACACTGTCACTTTTGTTATGAGAACCATGTGGGAGAAGTTGACAGATGCTAATAAAATAATGTAGTAATGTTCATAAAATAAATCAGTCAACATAATAATAATTTTTAAATAAAAATATGTGAATAAATCACTCAAAAAATGCAAACATTGTTACCTGGTTTCCGTTCACACTGTAACCATATTTAAGGGAAAATATTTTGGCTAAGGAGATTCCAATGGAGAAGCCCACAACAGCGATAGCAACAGCATCAACAACCAAGTTGCGAATTATGTTGAAGTCTGGAATGCTGGGTGGTCGCAGTCTTAAATAAAATAATAAATAAAATAAACAACTACAAAAAAAAATCACATAATGAAAATATCGGAACAGTAAATAATAATAAAAAAAACACTTAACCTTACCCTGTAGGGATTACTCCTACAACATTAACTTGATATTTGCCAAACAGATCCATCCCATACGATACACCGGTAGATACAATCACCTGAAACATGTTAAGACAATTAGAAATTTATAAAACAAATTTAAGATGAAACTGTAATAGCACTGAGCTGAAACTTATTATTAAAATGTTTGAAATACAAAATCATACACAACTATGAACAACAAATTACCACTATAATCTCTCCAGGTATAGGTATGGGCAGTCTCTTTTTAAAACGCTCATTGATGACTTTTACACCATAGAGAAATACAATGCACACCAATCCAACAACCAACGCTGCAACTTTTGTACTGGGGATCTGTTTACACACTTCGATAACACTCTGTACAAACATAGAGAAAAAATTAACACGTCCAAAATACCCAGAGCTTATTACGCAAAAACAACAATGTAATAGATGTAAGTTGTATGGTATTAGTACTAAATCAGTATTTTAAGTGTTCGTCTTCAACAGTTTTATGTGTTTTAGTAGGTTGCCAGATTGGGTTTAACTGTTGCGTCATATAATAAAATCTTAACAGATCTGAAAACATCCACATGGAAACTAAATGACAAAAAGCATGTATAGCTGCAGATTATAAAAGCTAAATAAAAAGTTATATTTAGGAAAGGTGTCTTACATAAACAACAGATAATGGACCACCAAATCTCTGGGTTTCAACTCCGATGAGATATTTGATCTGAGAGACAAAAACATGCACTGCAGCAGCGGTTGTGAATCCTCGAACCAGCGGTTCAGTCAGATAAATGGCTACAAAGCCAAAGTGCAGCAGACCAAGCACAAGCTACAAAAAGAAATGACAAAACGTACAAACTGTCAAGACCTGCAAATAAAGCATCGTAAATTATTTATTTAGAGAGTACTTCAATGTCATGTTTTTAAACCCCAGGTCATATTCATGACAGGAAAAGTCGTTCATCACACAAGTTTTCAAACAATACACATCAAACAGTCATGGACAATTTGGCTTACCTACATGTTTTTTGGAATTTTGGAGAAAACCGGAGAACTCTTCGTTAACCCATACGAACACGGAGGAGAATATGTAAACTCCAGACAGAAAGCCCTGGGGTTTAAACCAGACACTAAAGAATTGTAAAATTACAGATGTAACAGTATTCAACACTCCAGCGGCACAGCAGTAAAACATGCTTGCACACCAGAGCGGACACCTCATCTCTGCTACCAGCCAGTTTTGGCTGAGAGTGTTGCAATGATATTAATTATAATACTTGCAAATGTTTTGCAAATGGGTACATTAGGATTAGTACATTGGGAAAGATGAGCACCCGAAGCTTAATCCTGCAATGCTATTCAACTTTTAACATCAATTACCAATATACTCAAACTTAAGTCTGTGAAGTGTTTAGTTGCTTTGGTACCTGGAAGAGTCCCACTAGAGCTGTAAGAGCTACAGCCACTTGCACTCTTTTTTCATCTCTGGTCCGAATATATTCATCTGTTCCATTCAGAAATAACATAGAATCTGGTACCTCTCTCACTGTGACCGAGCCGATCATTAGACTTATTACAGCAAAAGTACCTGAAAGACAGATAAATGTATTAACCATCGATTAGAGTAATGCATTTTCTATTAAAACTTTATCGATGGTGTTTAAAATAAAGTGTTTTCAGAAGGAAAAATTAAGTGTTCAATATTTTGAATACAAGTGAATCCTGGTTTATAACAAATCACTGTTAAATATATTAGCACTTAATAGTTAAAAAGCAGAGAGTGCTGTAAAAATTGAATCTCTTACAACCCAACAAATATATTATAAAAATATATTATCTTTATAGTGAGAATGCATACCACTGGTAGAATTTGATGAGTCACTGTGATAGATGGTACCGGAAATCAGATGTTTGTACATAACAGAGCTAAATTGCAGAGGTGCCCCTCAAATGTGCCTTCAACCAAACAATAAAGCCATGATCCTTTTGCACCCACAAAAATTTCGATCATTTATTAACTAGTACAAAAGTTTTGTTTGCATGTCTACAATAACCCTTATATTATGTTACGGGTCAATTTGACCCATTTTGATGGATAATTTTTAATTTTTTCCAATAAACTTTTATTACTTCCGGACACTTTGATGTATTTTGGGGTGTCTGGTCATTTTGACCCCGACACAAAATAGCTGTTCAAACTCAAAATAATCATATTTATATACTTTGTTTTTACTGCTTCTGAATAGTCAATGAGAAGCAGGTGTGTGTGGAAGAGAGACATTCGCTCCCAGGTCCTTGTGACTCTTTTCATGCCTTTTCTTGGAGAAATACAACAAAAAATAGCTCCAGCCAATTTACAGCTGAAGACGTTTTGTTGCAGCTGACTAACTGGGATTGTGATGTAGAGGAAGACATTTCAGAAATGGACAATCTTTCTTAGCTAGAGGACAATGTTATTAATGATCCATCTCTTCTTCTCATCTCTTCTAAGTGTTTGTATAACTTAAAATAAAGTTATTATTGGTTTAACTTCATTTCTGACTGAATTAAGTGGGTTTGCACAATACGGGTCTAAATGACCCGCAACATAATGAATGTATTTTTTCTCAACATAATACAAGGGTTAAATAAAGATTCACCATGGAGTAAAGTTTAAAGGTTTTCTTCTGTCAACATAAACTGTATGCACGCACACATGCACGTCAGTTTCATTAAAAGGTTGTGACTACATAAACATTTCTTTAAAATTTCTTTTAAAGTTAATTTTTTTTGTTTATTTCTTTATCTTTGGTAGAGTCTCCCTAATCAAGATAGCATGATGCTCCTGTCACAACTTGCTTTAGGGGCGACACGGTGGCTTAGTGGTTACCACTGTCGTCTAACAGCAAGAAGTTCTGGGTTTGAATCCAGGGTTGGCTGGGGACTTTCTGTGTGGAGTTTACATGTTTACCATGTGTTTACATGGATTTGCTCCAGGTACTCCAGTTTTCCTCCCAGATCCAAAAACAAGCAAGCAAGGTAAACGGAAGAGACCAAATTGTCTATGACTGTTTAATGTGACTTTTTTTTTAAACTTGTGTGACAAATGATAGTTTCCTGTCACGAATATGACCTAGAGTTTAAAAACATGGCGTTACAATGCTCAATAAATAATAAATAAACATAGCATTTAAAAAACTAAGATTCTATTTTTGCACTTTTGGCCTGCTGGGCTTGCGATTGGAAGATTGTCAGTTCAGTTAAGAGAAAGAAAAGGGTCACAACTGAAGCGCCCTTGAGCAAAATCCTATTTCTGGTAACCTTTACAGCGATTGGAATGCCTTGATTTAGAGCACACCATAAATGTGCCTGTACCACCTTACTGACCTATTGCTCTGGATGCAACTGTATGTGCAAGTTCGGTTGCTTAGTTGTCAAGTTCAGACCAAATCACTGCTTGGAAATAAATTAAATTGACCTTTTAAACCAATTTTAAAACCTTTTTAAACAACATGAACAAAGCCATGCCATTTTGTGAGTACACGGTACGGCACTTTCACAAGGACCATGAACGGCTTTAATCTCTTTGTAACTTATTGGTGCAAACCAGGGTTATTACAATTAACAGAAACTAATGGGAATTTTTTTTAAGTAAAAACAAATTAAAAGGAAAAAATGAAAAAAGCTTCTGATAAAGCAGAACCTGAGAGCAAGTTTTAACTTATGAATTACTTTTACCATAATGTTTAGTATACACATGTCTGCATAAACATTAAGACGACTACTACAGAACAGGAATAGAGTTCATCATTCATTTATTATAATAAAGCCATATTGTGGGGTTGTCTTACTGCATAAGTTTACGTTGTCTAAATCAAATGTTTATACACAGAAAACCTAATCAGACAATGTGTGTTCAATTTTATTTTTTAGCTCATTGTAAGTCAGTGTGATCTCTTTATTTTGAGATGATGAACTATAATGAAAAAATCCAAAACCCTGGTGTAAACATGGTTTACGTTGTAACAAAATATTTATCTAATCCCACCAGTGAGTCAAGCTATGTAGCAAAAGTTAAAACAAAAACAATAATGTAGTGATTAAGCAGTTTTATTAAAACAAACTCGTTGCTAAAGACTACAAAATGTGTACATGTCAAAACCAGGGAATACATTAATGGCTAAAAAATTGTTCGATGTGCAATTTAAGGCTTACCGATTGATATATGTCTTGAAGTGCCAAAGAAAGTGTAAAGAAGAACAGGATAAAAAGATGAATAGAGCCCATACACTGGAGGAACAGCTGCCAACATTGCATAGGCAAGTCCTGTGTGGGACAAAAAATAAAAAGCACGACAAATTATATTTTGATGTAATCATATGTTGTCTGGTCCACCCAACCTGGGGATTAAACCCAGGCCCTTCTTGAGACAGTGCTACCCACTTGGCCACAATACCACCCTCTTTACATGCAGCGTGCAACTACTGATGAAACCCATGCGCCTATGTGTTTTTGTCTAAAACTATGCGAACATTATCAATAAAAGCTGTGAACTAATGAAACTTTGTGGGCCTTTCATTAAAAGCGAATCTAAGATAAGTGTCAAAATTAATCCACGCAAGCATAGGGAGACCATGCAAACTTCATGCAAACTACTGTGGATCGAACCCCGTAATACCACCCCGTATTTTAGTCTATCTGTCTATACTAATTATGCTGTTTTACGGTGGCAAGATTTTCATTGATTACCTGGCAGTAGCTGATACAAAAAAATCTTGACCTAAAACGCTTTACAAAATGTTCCATTTCTTTTGTTGACGAAAATTATTTGCAATTAGAGTACTAATATACTAAAACAAAAATTTGAATTATAAGCAACCATGATGTACAAACTGACCTTGAGGTAGCTGCATGACTCCTGTGCTTAGACCTGAAACTATATCCCCAAACAGGTACTTCTTTACTGGATAAGATGGTAGCCATGTTAAGATGGGGAGAAGGCCAAAAATAAGTGACCTGACCTTTTCAGATGAACAGCTATGGAGAGGAGGGAAAGGGTTTAACTAAGCAGAATATATTTAAACAAAAAAGTACTCATTTAGTTTCATTTAAAAAAGCTCCAAAAATGTAGAAAACCAGACTACCTAAACTAAATCTACGATCAGCATCTCCAAATGACAGAAGAGAACTTTATCAAAAGAGGACTTTTACAAAAGCAGATGGTTATAAATTTCAATTAAACCCAAAAAGTACGGCTGTACTAAACCCCTCCTTCTGTAAACACAAAAACGATAACCACCACAAGAACAAAGGATAAAAAAAACAACTGCATAACTGCAAGACAGCTTAAAAACGTTGAATAATATTTAGCTTCTAGCTTGAGAAGCTAAGTTTGAAGTAAACAGTGAGAAATCAACAATTCTGATAAAACACGCGCAAAAAAATATCATGGTTATTTAATGTTAATAATATACCCAGCGTTGATAAGTAAACCAAAGAAATTTGTTCAAAGCTATAAGTGTGGACATATATTTGTAAAAAATATTGTAAAAAGAAATTCCAATGCATTTATATCCAGATACAGTCTCTTACCAAATGTGTTTAGCTACTTTCTGGCTTACAGTCTTGTGTGAACTTTCTTTCTTATGTAGTAGCTGAGTGCTGATGTATTCTTCACATAACACCGGGCGATTAAGCTGATACACCAACGTGGTGGACGATTCAACATTTCCATGGTCCATCAGAAGGGGGGCAGTAATTGAATGACAAATCTATAATTCTGCTAAGACAAGAACAAAATGTTATTAAAAAAACAAAACACCATGGTCGTTAAATGGTAATAAAAGATCCAGCGTTGATAAGTTAACCGAAGTATTTTGTCCAAAGCTTCACATATAACAAAATGACAATTTTATGCTACGGCGCTGAATAATTTTTTTTACCAAAGTATGTCCCGATTTTGTTAAAAGTCTTCCAGTATGAAAAATGTCAAGTCAAAAGATATAATAAATCGTTTGTAACTACTGTATATACAAACTGGTATTAAAACTAGCCCCTGCACGCTGACACAAATTTGTACAGTATGTAAAAAAGATTCGCATAATAAAATATCCGTTCAGTCTATCAAACTGTCTTGTAACCTATATTAAACGAATTAAGAACATTACAGGCAACCTGTCAGTAGTACCAAATGCATGTGCCACCTATGAAGTTCGGTCTGCAGGAAGCTATGCTATGCTTTTCATAAGAAATACATCTGATCTTTAATTTAGAAGATCGCGTCGTACCTGATTCGGTGCCTGTTAAAGTTAACACTGAGTTCAATAAACCATCAGCACTTCAAATAAGTAGAGGTTAATGTTAAACAGAGAGCACTGCCCTTATCAACACAGTAGCTCCATGATCACCTGACCTTACTCGATGAGCCAACCAACCCGCTGCTGAGAGGCACGTGCGCACATCTTACGTCACTGTGACCTAACTGTGATAGTTTGTCAAACCAACAGGTGGCGCCAACCTCCAGATCATCACACGACAGTCACCAATAAGGCTAGCTTGGGGTCAAAACGGTACAATATTGAAAGGCATTTCAGTGTCACGTGTCAAAACGTCAGTTACTTCATTTTTGAAGTAAAAAACAGAATTGGGTAAGGTCATTAGATATTAAATATTATCATTAAATAGGATTGAAAACTTTTTTTAAAAATTGTGATTATAGTACAAATGTTTGGAGAAAATAAAAGCAGGAAACATTCTCCCTATTCATTTGCAGATTTAAAACCTATGTTTTTCAAGAATATTCATGTAAACCAAAAAGCACTATTATTGGCAAGTTTACTAATTTATTTCTTAGAGCACTAATCTAGGCTTAATACTGCTTTTGTAGCTCTAGTAGCTCTGTGGACCATGAGGTTTGTATGAATTTTTTCACTTTTCAAGACAAAAAACATTCACACTCCAAAAGAAGATACTTGGATCTTCCCACCTAGAGACTGAACCCATAATTTGTACAATTTAAATAGTAAAGGGACACCACTACTATGTCACCATGCTGTAGCAGTATTTTTATGAATAATCAAAATTAATATTTCCATATGAATAATTCAGTTTTTTTAGTAACAAGGAAAAAGACAAAGAAGGCCAAACCCATCATGTTATGAAGATCCTTGTTGTGCATTCTGCCCCTGAAGTGGACCTAGTAGATGTTGCCGTCATTATTGAGGATATAATGAAGTGCTGCCTAAATGTGGCAGCAGAGCAAAAGCTTGTGCAATGTTGTTGGTATTGAAATATGGGTCGGCTTGGGTCCTTGCTTACCCAGCAAAGCTAAGTTACACATTCAAGGTATTTCATTTTTCCTTCTTGAACTTGATTCTTTGAAGTTAAATCCAAACACTGCAAAACAAGCTGCTGCTTCAATGTCCCAAAGCAATTTATGATTGTACAACTTCACATGTATCGTGTAGGATGTTTTTTTGTATTATGTTTTTTGTGTCCACCATTAGAGCCTAAACATTGCGTTTTTGTTTGTATATTTTAAGAAGAAAATGGTGTGAAAATGGGCTTGCTCTATTTGCCCCAGGATTCTGAAATCCAGCACTTTTAACTAATGTTACCAACAGATTTACAATCAGAATCAGAAATACTTTATTGACCCCAGAAAGAAATTGCTAATGTTACAGTTGCTCCATAAAAATATACATTATAATAATAAGGAAAATATAAAGATAACAGATAAAATTCTCTC
>JAOTRQ010118379.1:0-19181 GCA_028565875.1 Hoplisoma paleatum | reverse complement strand
GCTGACACGGGGAGAACATGCAAACTTCCGCACAGAAAGTCCCCAGCCCGACCCGGGGATCGAACCCGGGACTTCTCCCTTGCATGGTAGACATCCCTAAAAAGGCACCCAGGGAGAAGTTATAGGATGTGAATGGCTTGTTCAAGGACACTTCAGTCATGACCTGTTTAGTCTTGGAATTAAACCAACAACCTTCTGATCACAAGCCCATAAAGTTGTGTCTCAAATCTCACACGCAAGTGCACAGGGTTTTACAGTTTTGGTTGGCCACAAGTGTTCAAATCGCCCGAAGTCAATTTGAGACGGAGCTTATGTGAATAATTTGAAATCATTTTGAAGAAGACATCACGGGTAAGCAATGAGGTATGTATGACTAATCAGGTTTGTGGTGTGATATTTACTTACATACTTTTTACCAGGAATAAAAGGGTCTTAATTGTTTGGATGTCACCCAGGTAGAGTAGTGAGATTTTTCACTGTACAGTGTGCAAGAGCCTAAACTCCCCAGTTCGAATCTTGGTGTTACAGTGTTGGCTGGGTGGCTGTTCCCCATTGCACTATGAGTAAGGAATTGTGACCTCCATAAAAAGTGATAATTGTAAAACTCTGTGAATTAGAATCGTATGTAACTGAATGGGTAAAAACCTAATCACTTATCTGGATACATTAAAGATATTTTTTAGTATAATAACTAATAATTAATAATTCATGAATTGTCATAATTTGTCTTCAATTGTTAGTTCATAAAAATTACCAAAACTGTTCCTTTTTGGTTTATTTGAATTTTTTAAAGCCTTAATGTTGATGTTAAACACTCATAATTACATCCATATTTTGCAGGTTATATAAATAGTTTAATTAGCTGGATTAAGTGAGAAAGCTGATCACCTCCTGGGTTGGTTGGAATAAAGACCAGCAGCCACACCAGCCCTTTGTGGATCAGGTTTGACACCCCTGATCTAAAAGATCTCTGCCGTAAACATTCCAAATGAGTAAAATAAATCACTAAACCTTGTAGAGAAGAAACTGAAACTAGGGGGTTGTTAGAAAGGCAGATGCACTAAATGTATATAACAGACTCCTTGACCCTAGAATAACAAACAACCCAGACCAAACCCAGTTTTTTTCTACACAATCACGAGTCGGGGTTAAATGTAAAAGTCAATATAGTGCACAGGATCAATGATCAGCTTTTTGACTCTAGTCTCTGAGGGCTATCTTTTTTGTATAGTAAGTGGCTCTTTGGAGTGCATAATCAATCGGTGTGTGTGAGGAAGGGTCAGTATTTCTACTGCCATACAGAATCTAAAAAAGAACATAGAAGCAAGTCTGTTTTAAATATCAGAGTCTCGTCTGTATTACATGGGGGGCAATTCGTTTATAGTAGCAGTATGTTGTAAGTAGCAGCTCGTTTCAGATGGAATCGAGCCAAGCAAGACTCCATACACCTCTAATCCTCATACAGAAGAAGACAACTGTAAAGCCATTAACTAGCTCAAGACATCATGCACTATTGATGAGATCAACTGTACTTTTAAATGCACATAAAACTACCTAATTTTCCTAATTTTTGCACATATCTGAAACAAAACTATTTAACTATTGAGATTTCGCACATGCCTCAAGATATTCTTTAAACTTGCAATCCACTCCTTCCCTGACTAGCCAGTCCAGATGGGAGGGAGAGTAATCTTTCTATTACTAGTTCAATTCTGCCTGCCTCTAAACAACTGACATTGGATGTTAAATTGTTATTTATGGCAGGCAAGAATTGGCTTGGTGAATGTGAATCATTTACTAATTGTGAGATTCACATAGTGCAGCTTATTTTACACAATCATTTTGTAATGTATTGTACAATAAAACTGAGTATGTATATGAATATATATAATTTATCTCCTAGTGGTTCTGTTGCTGGGCTAGTAATCTAAACCGATTTGGTTTAAGACTCACCACTACTAGGTTGTCACTGTTGAGATTTTAACCCTACCTTGCTCAGACATTACACTAAGTCACTTTAGATAAAGATATTCACTAAATGCTGAAAAGTGTATTAGCATGAAATCCATTCTTGATTGTTAGAAATATTTTTTAAAATCCAACTTGCTTGACTAACATATATTTTCACATTTCTTGTGTGTTTCATTGTGTGTTTTCCTATTAATATACTAGATGCCAAATGTTTTTGCATTTTCAGTAGTAATTGTTCACTGATTCCAGCCCCCACAAGACTTTTTTTCCACAGTACTCTGTTAAAGGGAAAAATACAGAAAAACTGCACCTCCAAAAATGGGATAAAATGACTCATTTAACAACAGGGGAGGGAAAATAAAAAACACATTATAATTAATACCATGCAGGAGATGCAGAATACGTAAAAAAAGAAAAAAAATAAATGCTGAAAACAGCAAACAGGAGTTGCTATAAGAATTTGTTTGTTATGTACAAGCAACAATAAAAATCTCTAGCTCACATTGTTGTTACTCACATGTTCATGACCATTTCATACTTTGGCTTCAGAGCAAAGTTAATTAAGTTTCTTTGTTAGAATTTTTACAGCATTTTTACACTATGGTTACATTCACGTGCCAATTATTCATTACACAAGTTTCATCAGAACACAATATCAACAAGACACACACAGAAAAAGAACAATCTCAGTAATTCCAATTAACCTGACTTGTTCAGACCTGATGTCTGTTGTCCACGAGAGGAAACCGTAGAACCCAGAGGAAACTCACGCAGACACATGGAGAACATGCAAACTCTTTTTTTCTCTTGCTGTGAATCGGCCACTAAGTGCTAGCCACTAAGCCACTGTGCCACCCAACCAATATTCCATGATTTCTAAGTGGAATTGTTTCTACTTTAATAAAGTTGATGGTGTTTTCTGACTATGTAGAACATGTCAAACTTAGCCTGTTAGGAACTGCTTGCTATGAAAGCAGCATATAAGCAACAAACTACATAATTAGCTAGAGGATGAAGAAACACCACAGTGTGCTAGTATTTTACTGTATATTTAGCTACAATTAAGCAGATGGACACTTAAATTTACACGCTTAGTGTAAACAATCTATGTAACTGGAATCAATTATGCCACTTTAAAACAAAAGCATTGTGGTTCCTCATAAACATTTTATTAGTGGAGTTTGATCATGAATGCTTGTCGGAAATACGGTGATGCTATTGATTTCGATGAGAAATAGTGTTGCCGGATCACATGACGGACTAGATGATGCATACCCATCAGTCATGTTCACAAAAACAGAAAAATCTGCACTTTGACCAAATGTATAACAACTATATAATAATTATGCATCCAATTTGAGACAAACTGTCATAAAATCGTTAGCAAAATAATCATTGTAATTATCATTGAAGATTGTCCAGTGAATGGCGCACATTGCAAAAATAATTATTCAAAACAATCCGGGTTATTTAAAATAGGCTAACATGAGTTAGCAATAGCTAAGCTAATTGCTAGAGCCATGATAGCCTGGATTTACAATAATGGTTCACATTTATTTAGAAAATAAATACAACATATTTTTATGTTGAATTAACAGAGCCATTTTGGGTGTTAAACTATTTAAAACAATAGTTTTAAATTTAAAGTAAAACAAATTAGTTTTACATTTATTTAATAGGTCATTACACAATATTCTGTTCAATTGGTTTATTTCCCAATACAGTTCTGTACCGTATCTCCAATTCTACTCATTTGAATTATGATAGGAAACTGGTAGCTCCAGAAAAACTCACACAGACACTGTGAGAACATGCTACATACAATAAATAAATACAATAAAACACGACAACTCTACACAGAAAAGACCTCAATTTCTCCACCTAGGATTTGAACCCAGGACCCTATTGTTGTGAAAAGACAGACAACTACTCAGCCACCAATTTACAGAAAATAGATAGATAGTTATTTAAAATAGTTTTTATTGTTTATAGGCACAGTAGAGACCTACATGTAACTACACAAACACACAAAAAGTGGATTTTGCATAATGTCTCCTTTGATGTGATCAAGATTTACCATAATTGAAAATATGTGGCTAAATCTACGGCTGCTCGTAAGCTTATTAGTCTTCCCATTTTAAAACCAAGGGCATAAATTTGCAGTAATTACTCGTTCCCCTTTTCATAACTTTAATTATCATTACTCATAAAGTGCACCAGAATGAAATGGACACAAAACATATCTATGATTCGCTAAAGCAACTTTCTCTTCAAAAAGCTACCGTGAAACTTTTCAACTACTCATCTGTCTGCCACTGCAAAAATTCAATAAGATAAAACATTCACCTCAATCAATGCTGATAATTAATAATAACAAACCAATGGTTGGTTTATGCTAATACACATTGTTTTCTTCAGTCTAATCATGAATCAATGAATCACATCAGAGTCAAGGCATCAGCTTTAATCAATCACTTGATTTGAATGCTATCTCAGCAGTTAAGTCATATGATTGCAAGTCAGACAATTTGTCACACGGGACAAGATGAATAAGTTAAGGTATCCATAGTAACAGACAATAAACAACCTCATTTTAGCTCACTAATGCATGTAGGCTTATCCTCAGTTCATTCAACCATGATTATCAGTGACCAAGCAGAAAGATTCCTTATTTTTCTTCAAAGACCAATGAATGTGATAGCAAGTAAACTAAAGACCCGATCAGTTGACCCAGACCAAATATAATTGGTTGTATGAAATCTGATTTGTCTTTTGTTGTGTATCGTATAGAGTATCCATAACTTCCACTATGACTACTAAATTATTAACATAATCATTGTGCCTTGTAAACATTTGCCAAAAAGCCTTAATTAAAACAACAGTAGGTCAAAAAGTACCACATATTTACCCTTCACTTTCCCAAAGGAAATGTAGAGTGCTCTGATGACACAGAGAAGCACAAGGAAACCAAATAAGACGAGAAGACAATAAAAGAGCATGCCAAAGATCAATACAGAACCTGGATACAACTAAAGCGCATGCCACTGAATCTGGATTACTAGAACTGTGTAGCAGAGAATAATGAATAGTGATTCTGATCTGCATGATCTGATGTCATGTGGTTTTTATACCGGATGACACAACTCAGACTTGAGACTGGTACTACAATATACTGGTTCGTACATCCTAGTCGCTAGTGGTCTGTTGTTGGAATGTGGGAAAAAAATCGTCACTCCCTGGGGAAGCCAGGAGAACATGCCATTTCCACAGAGAAAGAACACAGTTTAACCCACCTGGGGAGTGATCCCATATTGGTGTGAATCAGGAGTGCTACCCAATTAACCACAGTACCATTCCCAAATCAATCATGAAAAACTACATGGACAGAATAGCAAGCACCTCTTTTGTGCTTATCAGGTTCTCTGTGTTTTAGTCAGACCCATGGCTAACACATATAGAAATGATTATGAACAAACAGTTCAGAGGAAAAGTTTTCACTAGAATGCATACAGACTTGATAACTGTAGTGCATTTATATTGTTTTCTGTTAAGCTATTTATTACACAATACTACACTTACAGTGTGAATGTGTATGTTTATGCTCAGCCATGAAAGTAAAAACTGACAGTTGATATTCAGCTGCAGCACGGTTTCCAGCATTGTCTTTTTTTCAGGCTTTCTGTTGTCCAATCACTTGCCTCCACTGCTGTGTTTGTGTTTGAGAAAGAGAGAGAGGGAACAAAACCACAGTACAGAAATAGCATTTGTGTATTTCGAACCAAAACATAGAAGTGCTTCCAGCTTTAAAAATAGGTTGTGACCCTAACTATTTTAAGTGACTGACGCTAAACTATTGACAACGACAGCAAAAACAAAATTGTGAATACAAATTGAAAAGTGCTACAGGGTTTGGAGGGAGCCTCTCTGAGGCATATAACATCATATCACATGCTTTACCATGAGTACACACAAAGTGCAACTTTTTACCTTTAAGAGCTTAATATACCATGTTTAGGATGTATTAATTGTTGGTTTGTTTTATAAAATAGAAAACTTTGGATTGAACAAATCAAACAAAATTTAAACAAAATGTTTTGTTATCATAGATTGCAGGTCTTTACAATTTCCAAGTGAGTATTTACAACTTCCATCCATATCGACTAGTTTTTATTGTCAACGTAAACACAACATAAACTATATTAATATTAGTTGAGCATGTGTCCCAAATAGCAGAACATTTGCACAATGTGTCTTCATAGCCTTTTCTTTACTTGAGCACATCTGGAGAACCTATCACAAACTTTCAATTATCTTTAGCCAGCATCTAGCGTAATAAAACCAAAAGTTTGAAGCAGCTGGACCATCCTCATATTTTTAACAATATTTTTGAGCTATTTTGTTACTTAAAGAACATGTTTACATATTTTATTTATTTTAAATATATAAATTTAATGCCACAAAATTAAATCAATCATTTTCCCTCCAAATGTAAATCAGTTTGGGGTTCCTAACTAACCTTGTCAAAGAGCCTATACTGTTCACCGAACTTTAGAGAAACTTGACACTTTTTGGGCACCAGCTACACTAGTTTGGAAAGGTTTTGTTTCAGCATGACTATGCCCCTGTGCATAATTTATTTACTTTTTTTTTACTTATTGTGATTTTAATCGCCAAGTTTTACACACCACGGTTACATTCATGATGAAAGGATTCGTCCAATTTTTATCTCCAGTTCACCTTAGTTGCATGTCTTTGAAGTGATGGTGGAAACTGGAGCATCTAGAGTAAATCCACATATAGGACATGCATACTCCAAAGTCTATTAAATAGAGACCCAGACCACTACACAAAGGGATCTAATCCAGGACCTTCTTACTGGGATGTCTTGTACTACTAACTGTTTATTAGTATTCAAGGTTCATGAAGTCACAAAGTTATATCAAACTCAATAGGTGCATCCTAAATCGCTGAATTGCATAATGCGAGCTTGGAGTTTTAGTGCGACCGAGAAAAGCGTCTAAAACTCAGTACACTGAAAGTATCCAGATATTGCACTTTAAAAACTCCCTTACATGCAGTGTGAAACAGACACTACACACAAAAGACGACATTTTGCCAACCTAGAGGACGAGGTGGCACTCAACCGGTTCATACCTGCAATCTTCGAATCAGGAAGCAGAGGCAACTGCTTCGTATAAATGTAAGTAGCGCTAATAAAAAAATAATAATAATAAGGAAATTAATAGGAAATGAAGAAAAAGCTAATAAAAGCATAAAAGTTATTATATAAACAAAAGCTGGTGGACATAGTGGCAGAATAGAAAAGAGTGATCAAATGTTAATCGGTCAATTCCCCGAATATTTCATTTGAGACAGCATTTACCCACTAAAACTCCTACAAAGGTATGCAGTTTGAGACACAGCTAATGATACGGGAAATTCAGTAACTCTACAGCAGATTGTGCTCCGCATCTTCCACTTGGCACATCATTTACGCTGAATGGACTATGGGAGGAAACCAAAGCACCCTCAAAAAGCCCACTCGGACACAGGGAGAACAAGCAAACTCTAAACAGAACATACCTGGACTGCCTTACATGGGTCTCAAACACACTAAATAATATTCGCTATGTCACCATGCCACCCTGGACAGAGCTTTAACCTTAAACTAAATAAACATATTAGCGATATACTGGAATCATGGAGCAATGATGGTTTAGTGGTTAATGTACTGGGCTAGAGATCAATTAGACGTCACCGTTTCAAGCCCCACTACCTCCAAGTTGCAAATATTGGGCCCCTGAGCATGGCCCTTAATCCTCAATTGCTTCAAATATCATTGTAAGTCAATTTGGATGATGGCATCTGCTGAAGGAGAAGACATATATGAAATCAAATGTCGATCACATGCTATGTCTTCTTAATACTAGCAGGAGGAGGCCAAATGGAGGCAGTTTGAGGACAGATGTTGGAGATGCATTAATATCAATATTACTACAGTAATCATAAACTTGTGCATGCCCCATTCCCACGTACAGCAGCTTTAACAGCTTTAGGATGTTCCACGATGTCCCACCTGAAACTTTGCACTCACAACAGCTGATGGATTAGAACGTGACTTACCTGTTTCCACAAAAACGGATCGTGCTCGTTGAGCTTCCAGGATCCGCACACGTGGATGACCGAAAGCGCGAGTCCGGTGATGACAGCGGCGCGCATCCGCACCGGCAGCAGCGTGTAAACCACGTAAATAAAGAAGACCGTCCACCAGATGCCCTCCGAGGCACTGCGAGGCCGAACTAGAAAGACTCCCACGGCTTGCACCAGCAACACCAGCGCGATCACCACGTAGCACACCAGCCACATGTGGTCCTGATGAAAGCCGGTGCGATTACAGGCCACGATGAGCGCCAGCACGAGCGCGATAGCGGCCGAGAAGACGAGCACGACCGGGCGCCAGGGTCTCGCGGCGCACTGGAAACCCAACATCACCGCGCACACGAGCACCAGCACGGCCATCAGCATGGTCAGCGAGCTCTGGTTCAGCCGGAAAAAGTAACGCTGGTACAACCTCTCCAACTTCTCCGACTGGAACTTTTTGGATCTGAAGACGTGCATGGCTCCTTGACAGCACACGCTCAAGGAGAACTCGACCTCCTCGTCGTCCTCCTCTTCATCCGACCTGCCCTTGGATCTGGCGCGTTCGTCCAAGCCCAGCTCGACGGATTTGGGTCTCACTTCTCCATCGTTGTGGCGCGGGGACGATCGGTCGAGTTTCACGCTCTCCTGCCAGGCGGATTTGGATCTGAAACTGACCCGGGCCACGGTCGAGTTGTGGCGTCCGGTCCTGTCTATCTTCTCCTCTTCCTCCTCCTCTTCATCGTCGTCGTCCCTCCTCCAGCGGCTGCTGGTGCGCGTTAGCTTTCTGCTCGAGAATCTGGCCGGGTACGGACATCCGTTGGACAGGGACTCGGCCTCGGCCCAGGCGGATCTGTGCTCGGAGGCTGCTCGATGGCTCGGGCCCCCGATCCCTGGGGGACTGACGCTGTTTGATCTGGACATGATTCGCGTTTTCACGCACTGCGATCTGCGCGTAATCGAACGGTTAAAAAACACTTCGCATCGCCGTCTGCATATGCGCGTCTTTAAATGGCATCCGATGCGCAATCCAACATCTTATGTAGCCGATTTTCGATCCGCATTCCTCATTCTGCACTGGTAACGCGTTTCCATATTTTAAAAGCTTCTAAAACGAGCTAAACGGGCCTAGTAATAAATTACATAATGCGATGTAATAAGGATGCGTAAAACGAAATCCACAGCACAGAAAGTACCAATCGATAACAAGTCGTATAACCAAAGAGACTTCAGATGAATTAAATATTTAATGCATTCAGCAGGGGCACATCCCTCAGCGACCAAAAGCATCACTGGAAGCAAACCGCTCTGTACTGGGAATTGGATGCGCATGCATTACTGCTGGTATTCCACATATCCATCTGAATTTTCAGTCCGTGCGTGTTGGTCTGGGAAAAACTGGCAACACTTCCATACGGATCCTTCATTCTGCAAGTAGACGAAACGACAGCCTGTCCGATCAGACTGGAGCGGAGAGGATAAAAAAATAACCCATCGTGCAGAACGCACGGATCCATCGGCTCCATCGGTCTAGTTTACCTGTACAAGCTGTTCACAAGACGCTGGCATTACGATCCGTAATTATGGTGATAATGATGAGGATGAGGATGGTTTTCCGTTAGATCGCACTGCACAAGCACCGAATCTGCAGCTTTGACGCACCCACACACCGAGTCTCCATAAAGTCCTACATGCAAGGCTGCTGTCGTGATCTCACGGCTGTCCACTGCTGATCCGAATCCCTCGATGCGTTCTTTTCACACCTCTCCCGCATGCTCCAAACGCCGAAAAGTCTCACCTCTCGTCCTGCAGACTACAGATGAATCCGCCCTGATGCGAACAGCGGTTGCACCCGGTGCCGAACTGCCCGGCTTCCGTTTTTTCCCTGACAGATTCCTGAAATGTTAAGCACAGACGCGCACACTATCGATTATGCATCGCTTCTGTTCAGCGCTTTGTATTGCCATTCAACCAAGTATGATTTTCAAGACCTTCTCTTTTTAACCAATCAGATTGACAGACTGATTGACTAACTTTCGCTCACGGTTTTCAATTGGTCAGTACGCCTGTCACACACAGTTCAGACTTAGGAGTGGGCGGCTCCTGAAATTCAACCGGAGCCTGACTTATCTACATGGCTGTTTAACTGGTGTCCATTTCTAAATGCACCATACTTTAGTCTACCACCCTCCACAACGGATGTTTTCACCGCCAAGTGACCAGTAGTTTATTAAATGTCGTGCTTCATTTGTTTGGCCGGATCAGGGACCGAGCGCGCCGGAGCAGGCTGTATGGGTGGAGGGTGACATAGCTGCTGACCGCTGATTGGTCGAACGCTATCTTCACAGAATCAACACTGGAGTGGCACAATGTAAGCACTATCCAATGTCCGCAGTAGCATGTCATTGGACTGTGGAAGGTAACCCGAGTTTCTAGAAGAAATGTTATGACATGGGGAGAACATGCAAACTCCTCACCTGGTCTGAGTTCAAAGGGATCAAGCCCAGGACCTCCCTGCTATTCTAAATCTCCACTGCAATTTGTTGTACTTCACTAATGGAGCAACACGGGGGTTAAGTGGTTCTGGATTCTGGGCTCTGACTTACTCTGGGTGCTCCAGTTTACAACCACAGTCCAAAAACATGCACATGAAGTAAACTGAATGAACAAAATTGTCCATGATTGTTCACCGTAAACTTTAAATTTGTGTTATAAATAATTATCATATCTGTCATGAATAGAACCAAAAGTGAAAAACATGACCAACTTTTATAAATACTTTGAGAATCGTAGAGGGTACCAGTGCTCAATAATGTGCTCAAAAATATATATATTATTAATATATAATATTATTATATATAATAATATTCTAAAACTAGGCTAGGACAACAATAGCAGTTCTGGCAGCACTGTTTCAAGTCACAGTAAGAATGTCCTGTGTTTGATACTTGGGTGGGACATCCAGGTCCTTTTTTGCAGTTTACAGGTTCTCCTCATGTCTGTATTAGTTTCCTACTGGAGCTCTGGTTTCCACAGACAAAAGGCATGTAGTCAGGTTAACTGGGGTCTGTGCATTGCTATGTAGGTGAATGGGTGGGTGTGTATATTTATATATACATGCCTGCTTTGTGTTGGACTGTTGCCATTTCTAGGGTTTCTTGTGGCCCATATTGTATATATAATTTGTATCTATAGTTACAATATATGCACAGTGTGCATGTCTATTGTTGTCTGTGTATGTTTTCAGGTAAAATTAATGGCATTTTCTGTTTTTTTGCACCACATTTAACAATAAAAAAGACAGTTGTGATATGCAAGAATTCATAGCAATGCAAGGAAAGTTTATGGTAAAAAAAAAACTTTGTTCCAAAAAAGCAACATTTTGATGATAGTACTACAATACTAGCTACTACTTGCTCACCTATCCAACTGATCAAAATCAGGTGTATAAAATAAAGCGTGTAGTCATGCAGACTGTTTTCCCAATTTTGTGGGATGAGTTTGGAGCCCCTTCTTCTTCCAACATGAATGTGCACCAGTGGACAAAGCAAGGTCCATACAGACATGGATGGAGTCTGACGTGGATGAACTTGACTGGCCTGAGAGAGTCCTGACCTCAATCCAATAGAAACACCTCTGGGGTTAATTAGAGCAGAGACTGAGAGCCAGGACTTCTCATCCAACATCAGTAAGTGACCTCACAAATGCACCTCTAAACAAATTGTCAAGAATCTCCATAAACACACTCCTGAACCATGTGGACAGCCTTCCCAAAAGAGTTGAAACTGTTCTAGCTGCAAAGGGTGGCGTAACGTCATATCGAACCCTATGGATGAAGGATGGGATGTCAAGATCGTATGTCAGTCAAGGAATCTGAGCGAATACTTTTGGCAATATAGTGTACCATACAACATTTATCAACATCACATCATTTACCAAATATGATGTTATGTTGTCCCCTTTTTGCAAATGTATATTAAGCTGTATACTCATTGTGATGTTTTATTAAGAAAGCATATAAAAGCATATTAAATAAAACATACTAAGTTTGACAGATAACAGCTACTTATGAAAAAAAAGTTTAATACATGAACATGCAAACTCCAGGATTTCTTATACAGTCCTTATTACTAACCATCCTCAAAAACATTAAGAATTTTGCAAATTATTGTTTGCTTGTCAAGGCAGTATGGACATATGTGTGTGTTTTATATAGTATTTCCATGTATTATTCATGTGTGGAATTAAAAGAAAACAAACATACAAACATAATGGAGATTTGACTCAGCTGCATAAATATGTTCTAGGAAACTGAAGAAATCTAGAATATCCAGAAGAATATTGATTAACGATGAAAAAAAAAACAATAGAAAATTACAGCAAACAGAATAAACACACAAAGAACCATTTTTTCTCCAGATCATTAGTTTATTGTAAATATAAAAGTGTTTAACTGATTATACAAAGTCTGCTGGTTCCATGCAAATCCTTACCAATCCTGTATCAAAAGTCCAATACCATCTCATGCTTGTGGGTTAACTGATGTAAAACCTGCTTTACCATTCAAAATCATAAATCTAGTTCTGCTGTCATGCATGACTAAAAAGGTTGCAATAGAGATGCTCATTCCACCAATTTGTGTCAGATCAACCATAACTCTAGACAGCAACCGTGTTAAAGTTGTGAGGTCAGATCGAGGTCCAAGTGGAACTAAAAGCGGTCCGATTAAAACAATTTCAAACAAGGGTGATATTTATGTTGAACAGCGATGATCTATCAAAATATTTCCTTCCATGAGTGCCAATGACAAGAGCTTATGGTGTTACTTGGCTATAACCTAAAGTAAAGTTCAGACCTAAATTGTAAAGAAAGCCAGTGTGCATGTTGTTCATTAGTACTAATGAGCTAGCCCTTCTTTAAGGCTTGATCTTGCTTAGTTTCTTGCCACTGATAATGAGAGCAGACGGACAACAAAGCGCTTAGCAACTACTGATTCCTGGCTTGCCTGGTGCATTATTAGATTTTACTTGTTAGAAATGCATGACTGGATGCAGGCTTATCCAATTGTACTAGTTACCTGCTGGCACGTGCTCAGTCAGCTTTAATGCCACAATCTTTTAATCAAACATTTAGAAAGTCCATACAGACAGGACACCAAGCTGTTTTTGAAAATGGTCTAGAGATTAAGCTCTCTAATCTTCTGCTTCTTGCTTTATATTATTTGATGGAACCTACGTCCAGCACTAAACAAAACAACACAGTGTAGGTTAGTCATCAACACGCCTTTCATTAAATAGCAGATAAATTAGTACTTGGAACTCCTGAGCATAACATCTGTATAACATTATTTTATGGAATGCAAGAATACAGACAATGAACATGAAAACACAAAAACCCTGAACAAACACAACCTCACAAACATACCTATGACCATGCATGATCAAAGTAGCTACTAATACTTTCAAGTGACTTAAACACTCTTTGTCAATAATTATATTAATTCAAGGGATTCATTTTAGTCAAATAAAAAACACAATGTAATAATAACCTATTATAATCTCACCAAGTTTAACATAACTCAATTAGACTTCATTAAAACTAGTTAGATCCACAACGTTTTCGTTATCATATTTGGCAGCATTGCTAGAACCATCCTCATCAGATTAATTAATTATCATTAAAATTCTTTAAATTTCCTGCAACAGCTCATTCTGAAACTAGCCTAGTTAGATATCATCTGCAATTTCCTTTTCTTGAAAAAGGGCTTTGTGGATTGACAAGCAACTTCTCCCTCAAATAATATCATCCTGGAACCTCCTGGGAAAGATGTCTTTTTTTTGTTCCATTTGTTTGTGAGTTTAATTTAAGTTGAGTGGATGCTTCGTTTATTCCACTTTGTTGTACTCGCCCATGTGAGCAAGGACCTTCTTTCTCTGACGTAGCATGTGAAAGTAGAGCTGAGGGAACACTGTGGGAAATAAATTGGCTTATTAATTATTATTATCACCAATAGTTGGATTAACTGGATTGACTAATGAACACAAAAAAGTTCTTATATAAGATTGCATGACTGATTCGATCAACTGTCTTTAAGCAATTAATAAGACCAGGTAAATACAGCAAAGGCCAAAAAAGTACATTTTTGTTTTAGAGTTCTGTTCATCACAACATCTGAAGATCACACTTAGGTGTTTGTATAAAATCTTTATATTTCGTTTTAGTTAGCCTGTAGCATGGAAGAATTTTCTTTGTATCTTTTCATTCTAGCCTAAAAATGTTTGTACATGCACTGCAGCCATTTTGTCTACTTAAGGGCAAGACAAGGTATTTTGTCATGCAGAATGGTCACTTGATAAATGTTTTATATAAAATGATCACCGGCAGGGTTTTTTGCTGATTGTTCCTGGGACCTGAACTAATAGTAATTCATGGTAAATGTAGGTTTTAAATCCCACAACAATTGGAACAGAAATCCATTCACTGCTCCTAGTATGGAAGTTTGTGTGTGTATGTGTGTGTGTGTTGACTCACACAAACAGTAAGTGAACCAGCACAGATCACAATAATCATACTATTAATACACTGCATTTATGGTAGAGTCACATCAGTGTTTACTCTTGTAATGTAACCCCCACAAATTTCAGGGGGTTACTGTAGTTAAACCAGATAATTGAGCATGAAAATCATGCAAACCAATTTCAGCTTCATACTGAGGCTCATAAACAGCATCTGTACGCAACAGGCTACTGCCAACTTGCCAACAATTGCAATAATACAATAATATAAATAAACCAATACCATAAATATACAAGTTTTCTACATTCACTTTATATTACGCTCAATTAGTCCAGGCATGATACCATTTAAATTCGATCAATAAAAATAATGTTTGTTCCAACAATGTTTGGTTCAGCATGTTGACACTGATCCACCAATGCTTTCATAGTAATCATAGTCACATGAAAATTCTTCCTTTCCTTAAAACTTGTTAGAGCAGATAAAAAATTTGGACATCTAGAATATAAGCAGTCTTGGTCATAACCCGTTACTACTACTCCTGCCTTAACTACAGTGCAGAAACGTTTTTAAAATACTTGTACATGTTGGTGTTTGTTAATAAACAAACTTACATGGTATGTAGGAGATCATAGTGAGGATGAGGAAGGTATAGTAGTCAAAGGAGAAGTTATACTTGTTGGGCAGAGTGATTGAAAAGAGGCCTGTCTTCTGAACATATGGTAACGCAGCATAGATGGTCAGAAGTTCTCCAGCGACTCCCATTGGGTAAAGAACAATAAAAAATGTGTATCTGCAAACAGGATAACGTAATAATTATACACCCTAATGCACTAGTAACAAACTAAACACCAACGGTACCAAAAATCTACACTATAAGTGTTACATGTTTTGTTTATTTAGTTCTGTCTGAAAACAGTGTGCTCTTTACCTGTCTAGCGGCTAGAATTATGCACACTCACCGCCATAGCCTGGGTTCGATGCCCAGGTCTGGGAACTTCTGTAAGGAAAGTGTAGCCTAGTAGGTAGAGCTTTGGTCTAACAACCGAAAGATTGGGAGTTCAATCAAGAGTAGCTTTGCTACTCTGCCACTGCTGGGATGCTGAGTAAAAATCCTAACCCTGTCTGTTCCAGAGGCTCCATATGATAGCTGATCCTGCGCTCTGACCAAAATATTCTGATTCCCTCCCACAGTCCAAAGATATGCTGTAAGGTTAATTTGTACCAATCATTTGGCAAGCTGCTCAGGTGATTATTGTATTGGTTTGAAATTTCTAAGGTTAACCATTGGCTTAGTCAGTAAAACAGCAGCTACATCACCGTATTTACTGTGTAAGTAATAACTCTGAATAATTTGCCTTAGGCAGTGCCCTCGATTTTTGGACAGACCCAGTAAAATCAAGAACACTAGAGAAAAAATGGAAAACAATCACCTTGCCCATTTAATAAGATAAGGCAGGTGGTTAAGCAGGCTGAAGGTGTAGAACGAGTAGCGAATGATCTCAGTGATGGTCCAAGCCACCACAAAGAGAAGCACACTGTCTTCACTCTGGACCTAAAAGAACAAAAGGAATAATATTTATTTAAACAAGGTAATTGTTTTTTCCAGGACGTTAAGACAGAACCATGCAGCTATATGTTGACTAATCTTGATGCATTTAGAAAAACCAATAAATCAGGCAGACAGGAGTGTCACAGGGCCAGCTACCAATATCTTCCGGAAATCTGCATCGAGGAGATATGATAGTAAAAATTTGGCTGAACAACGATAGTAGTTCACAACAGCTCTCCAAAAAAAAAACTAAAGCTTTACAAATACACAATTTTTACGTAACACGTTACGTTACATTAAACCTAATTTGGAAAACAAGTCAATTCTTTAAAATGTGTTTAAATTATATCTTAATTAGATCACCTGTTAGTGGGTGGGATATATTAGGCAAGAATATGCTATATTTATAGTTGATGTGTTAGAATCAGAAGAATTATTCAAACATAAGGATTTTAGTGAGTCTGACCTAAAGGTCAAATTACTACATTACTAATGGACTACTGTAGCTCAAATTGCTAAAGAAATGTAGAATTTGAATTTAAGATACAAATTTTTTAAATCTACTTTTTATACATATCTGAATTATTCCTCCACATTTAACCCAGTAAGTGCAGTAAAACACACATTTACACACACTAGTGAGCTGCAGTGAGCACACATGCCCGAATCGATGGGCAGCCCTACCTACGGTGCCCAGGAAGCAAGGTAAAGGGTTCAGTGCCTTGCTCAAAGGCACTTTAGTCATGACCCGCATTAATTCTGAGGGATTTTTAAAAGAATCACTTTCAACTCCACCTTTACTACTCAATCATTGGCTTAGTTTAGATTTGGAAAATATCGAGTAAAAGTCTGGCCCTATGACACAGATGATGTCACAAACAGAAGCATTCTAATAACACTCCAAAACCTGTCATTGACATATTGTTTTATACCTAGTGTATAGAACTGATTGTGTTATTTTACAATGACATCATAAACTTAAACACTGGCATGATAGTATCTCGATGCATACACTTCATAACACAAGTGTTATTTTTCACACTGCCACTGCGCAGGTTTCTCACAAAACAAACTTACAGACGTTCACCTTTCAGCACAGATGTCTTTCTCTGAAGTAAGCAGAGGAACCTAAACCTTAGGGACAGTCGTGTAATTTAGTATTCTAGAAACCAAACTTAAAAAGAATTAAAGAAAAAGAATTTTATTTTACTAAAACATATTTTACTTTTTGTTTACAAACAATCTAGAACTGAGGAACAAAGAACAAAGCAATACTTTTTTTAACCACTGTGCTTTTACACAATTCGGACTTAATCCCCCACGACCCAGCCAGTGCAGTGAAACAGATATAAGAACACACAATAAGGGGCAGCAGTGAGCACACGTGCCTGTCACGGTAGGTAGCCGTAATCCTAACCACCACACTTGTGGATAAGTTGACGGTTCGGTGCCTCGTTCATGGCTACTTGAATTGTGACCTGTCGACTCTTTGAATCGAACCGGCTACCTTCCGATCACAAGCCCTGTTCTCGAACCAGAAAACCACGGTTGCTCCATGGTGTAAACTATAAAGAGCCGGAACATTGCTACTTCTACTAGATGAAACCGGTGCATGGTGTGAGTTTGCACCAATAATGTCCAGATCTCACAACAGACTTTATGATTTGTATTAATCATGTTTATTTTAAGTGTTCTCAATGAAGTAGGATGGGTCACTGTTGAGTTGGGTTCCTCTCCAGCTTCTCAAGCAATCTCTGTATTTTTAAAGCGCTTTTAAAGCAGCAGCTTGCTCAACAGGGGTTCTTGGTCCGGTGGTCCTAAATTCTGTAATGCTGCCTTAAAACTATTTTGGTTGTACAAAGTGCTATACAAATAGAATTGACTTGACTTGAATAGACAAGTCATTTTTGATAGGATAGCCGTGGCCTGTCGGTTAGAGAACTGAGATTTCAAATCAAATCAAAGTTTATTTGTCACATACATAGTTATACACAGTACAACCGGCAGTGGAATGCTTTATAACTACTATACTACTAGCTTGTAATCGGAAGGTTGCTGAGTCGATTCTGAAAGTCAACAGGTCATGACAGAAAAATGCAAGTAAGGCACCTAAACTTAACTGATCCAGGAGTGCCGGGGCTATGTCTGCCTGCCGCACCGTGCATGTGCGCTCACTGCTGCCCCTTAGTGGGTGTTCACTAGTGTGTGTCAATGTGTGTTTTACTGCACAGACTGGGTCAAATGCTAATGAGTAAATAACACAGTGGTACCATGAAAATATAATACAAAATGAATACAAAAACTAAATAAAACTAGTGAATGTATCTAGACTCTAGACCACGTCAAACTCAAGGCCCACGGGCCAAATGGGGCCCGCCATGACATTTGATGTGGCCCACAAGAGCTTAGAAAATCTGATTGACTTGGTTACATTTAGTTACATTTATACTGTCTTACAGTCACATCTGTCCCTTCGTGGGCAACCATGCTGATGTGGTCCTCTGTAAAAATGAGTTTGACACCCCTGCTCTAAACCATCAAATGTATAAATTAATACACAGAGTAACACAGAGAATTATTTACTAGGTTCTTTACTAATTATTTACTAAAGAATAATTTACTAGGCAAAACACAGACAATTATTTTGCAAATGCATCAATCTTAAATATTCTGCTTCAAAGCCGAGCAGAATATCAATAATAATAATATATTGTGTCTGCCTAATATACCAATTAGGCAGACACAATAGGCAGCTAGATATAGACTAGATATATAATAAGATATGCATAATATATGTCAGTAGTATGTTGATTACAACATTAGATTTCGGATATATGAAATTCTTGTAGCATTTAAATATTTTCTATTTATTTCCATTGTTTTTTTTGTTTTGCTTGTGCTTTGATGAATTCATACATAAGGCTCATCTACTTCTGCACAAGCACTTGTGTAATTTTTACTCACCCAGCAAACTTGGTGGTGAATTCTTGTCTTATTATTTATA